>ML810295.1:125796-142222 GCA_009831015.1 Picea engelmannii
ATTCCTAAGCGATCTCTAATGTACTCATGAATAATTTCATCACATCTTGGGAGGGTATACCATCAAGGAATGTGGTGGTTACAACCCAATATCTTCGTCCCAAATCACAAATGGTATGAATATACAACATGCCAATCAATGAGTTGAGTTCGAGCATGGTAGAAACTGTCTTATTACCGATCATTGATGTATACCATTAACAGATGCAAGGGAATCCATAGATGATGATTATGGACCCCAAGATACCTAGTACAAGCTAGTGGGTGTGAATAAATGAGTTGAAGTGGAACACTCATAGATTCATTCAATAGGATCCAATTATGTAAACCCACTACTGAAATGTAGGGGAATCTACCACTGATGTTTTCAAATCTCAGGGTATGAATTGGTTTCTAGATTTCAATCCTAGATAATTTTAAAATCCCCCACCACCCATGCCAAGGCATGCTACACGATAAAACACTTTTATTCTCTCCGCAGAACATACTGTAACATACCCAGCATCCAACTGAGCTATGCCACATAAAAAAAAATTGAACTACATGCAATTAAAACATGTACACACAAAACTCTTGTGGAACTTTATATATAAAATGTAAACAGAAAAATACATTTTGTAAATGCAGGAATTCATACTAAAATAACAGTAAACATATACATGCAACATATACAAGAAATACCCATAAATATAAAGGAAGTTATAACCACACATAAGATAAACCCATAAAAACAAACACGTAAATAATAATGCAGCATGTAAATTTATCACACAATTGACACTTATCTTGGTAAGAATATCACCAACTGCGTGCAGACCTTCCACGAACCTCCCAAACTTAGACCACACTGCTCATCACTCTCAGCAGTGAGTCACCCCTAAGATGGGACTAAACTCCACCTGGGTAAAGGGATTCCTAACCAGACTAATGGTTCATAGACAACAGGAAAGACTTCGTCACAGGTTCCCACTCAAACTAACAGCCTATAGTCCCTCATTCCCCACATGTCTGTCCCACCCAAAGAAGTGTGCCCCTTCTTTGCTCAACATTCCTTCAGCTTCCCCACTTCCTTTCTGGGCTTCAACAACATGCCAGACAGGAAGTCTCAAAGCCCTGTAGTTGTCGTTTAGTACCTTTAGGAAATCAATTCCCATGAATTCTCTCACCCAAAGAGAAATTGCTCATAGTCCTGACAAATCGCCTCTTCAATATCCCATGGTCCTGACAACCCACTTCTTCATTCCAACTCCCAAGATAACCAACTACACAAACAAGTATGGCTCTGGATACAGGTTCAGGTACCGTGATAGTAAGGTACGAAGGATAGCTCAATGAGTGTATGAATGATGATGGATTGATTGACTGGAATGACTGAAATATGGAAGAGAATAATCCAAAGAATGATGGGAGAGAATGGGGAAATGAACTAAGTCCAAACAATATGTATGCATGTTCCCAACTTGACACTTGTCATGTTGGGAGCTACTTTGGCCCACTTGTCCTCAACTTTAGGACTTAGGATAAAATAATTATCCATACTTTATGATTTAAAGAAATATTAATATAATATTCCTTTTTGGCTTAAGCTCCTTATATTATCCCCTTTTCCTTAACTTTTAGCCCCTACCCTTTCCCTAACTAGTGGATTTTAGTCCCCCATAGCTAGTGGATTTTAGTCCCCCATACTTCTAAATAATTGTTATCACTGAAATTTATTCCGCAAATGGTTACAGGAATCCAACATCTCCAAACACTTATTAGTTCATTCATGGCCCAAAAATGCATTTCCAAAGGGCACAAACTATACAACTGGTTATAAAATCAGCATGCGCTTATAATATAAAGGACGTGTGCGCACGTGCACCAATCGAAAACACAGGGAAAGCACACATGCACTCGATGCATGATCGTGTACACAAAAAGATGTGCACACCTTAGAATGATGCATTTATGATTATGGTCGGCCTCCCACCCACTTCTGGTTCAGCTCCCAAGTCGATTTGACCCCCAAATCTGAGTTGAATTTGATTGGGAGGCTGGTCAAAGACCTAAAGGGCCCCTTGTTCACACTAAAGACCAGTTGGATAATGCCTCAAAGCTTTGCTATAAAAAGAGGCCATGGGTGCACTATATTTTGAAGAATCTATTTGTATTGTTATGCTGCCTCTATTCTCCTACAAGGAACCTCTTTCCTTCTTGGAGCATACTAGAGCCATTTCATTGGGCTATTCACATCACCTCTTGAGTGAATGAGCTTTGGATTTCTTCACCATTTCCTTTCTAGTTTTCTATTTGTAAGAAGATATCTCTCATAGGGGATTCAAGAGCCCTCCCTTGGAGGAAGAGGGGACCCATAAGTCTCCCTTTCTCTTTGGTGTTTTCCCACTAATATAATCTATCCATTGGTGGCATGAATATTGGTCAATTGTTTGGTTGATTTTGGTTCTAATTTCCTGATGCACTTTAGTTTTGTTTCTTTAGTTGTTATTAGCTTAGTTGTTTGTTTATTTCTTGTGCTTGATGCTTCTAACTCTTGCACTAACTTCTATCCTGTTCAGCTGACCCAACTAAACTTGCAAGTGTCCATCTTTTTCTCATTCAGGTGACGAAAATGATACAACATATTGGTGACTCCATTGGGGATAGGTATCAATTTCCTCCCCATTTGGGTTGTTTGAGCACTTCTTTTTTATTTATTTGACTAGCAGGGATCATAACCTGCCTAAGCCTACCTACAAAAAGATAAATTCGGAGCTGCGATAAGAGAATTCCATTCGAAATTTTCTTCCAAGCACATGCGCCAAAAGCACTGTGTTTCTCAGTGCATTCTGTGCAACTGCACCAACGAGTTGCTGTTTATTTGCGCATTGGCACCACATGCACCTCTGTCTACTCTGCGACCTGCACATCTGTCTAGAAATTCAACATTTTAAGGATTTGTTGTGATATTTTGAAGGCCCCTATCCTTTTAAATATTGATTCTATGCAATTTGTAATATACACCACACTTATATTCCTTCTCCACATGAAGGGTTAGTCAAACCATAGGCACTTAGGGGGTTAAAATCCATATTTCTCCTCTTTTTGCTTTCATTTTTCCACATGGATGGCTTGCTTTGATTGTAAAAGTTAAGTTGGAATAATGCAATATCACATATAAAACACTTGCATTGGGACCAGAAATTAAACTTCAATCGTGGAGTATGCTCTTCTCTCGCACCATAGAGCGATCTTGAGAATCAAAAAAACAATTGAGGGAATATTTCATCTCCCTTAAAGAAAAAATATTTAGGAGAGGACAAAATGCCCCCTAGGGATCCTCTTAGTTTCCTTTTCAAACATCTTAAATTTGTAAGGGCCCATACACATCCACATGCTGCAAAGATAGGATAGTTTTGAAGCTACTTTCTTAGTTTACATCACTAGGGGAGTATAAATATTATTGTAACGGGTCCATACATGCCGACATGTCCACAATCTAGGATAGTATTTTGAAGCTTTCTTAGATTAAATCACATTAGGGAGTTAAAGGATTAGTAAGGACCCACATGTCCATATGCTAGTTCTTTAGGGACTTTAAAATTTTGCAAGGCTGTACCAATGGCATCTAGTAAGATAGGTAATCAAGACTTGTAAAGGACCACACGAAGTCCACATGCTGCAAGGTGACACCTAACTTATTAAAAATTTTGGCACATTTTATCACTTGCTCACACACAAGTCTCTACTCACTTACATAGTTTCATCTCGAATTGTGGAGGTTGAAGTAAGTTTCCCCCAAAAGGATTCTGAAACGCCCCACCCTTTTCTTGAAGGAACTATCCACTGCCACTTAACTTGAACGAGATTGGTTCACACCCCCAATCTCACAAACAACCAAATCTAAATTTTTTCTAAAAACTCACTAAGTTTTCCTCCACAGGAGGTGCCAAACGAAATTTTTAGTCTAGGTAGGATCTCGGGGATAGGCATCCAAATAAATCCCCGTTATCTAGTTCTAAAATCTTCAAACATTAGAAGTTGTCAAATAGGGAACTTTAAAATCCTCCAAGTCAAGTCTTCCTAACACCATAAGGCAGGGAGATACCCATGAAGGGTTGAATGCCAAGGTCTGGTTGTTCTATGCATCCCCCATTGAGGCACCCACCTCTTGGATGGGATCTAGCCCGTGACCCATTTCTGAGGCCGGAAATCTAAATGTCGCATTTTGACCGAGGTACCTAGTGACCAAATTTTAGGACATCTACCCAGGTGGCAATTGTGGGCTGCAATTTCACCTTGATCAGATTTTGTGTGGCTATTGAGAAATATTGCCAACTCTTTCGGGATATGCACCCTCTACCCCTCATTATAACTGATTGTTTCATCCTTCACTAGTTCCTCTTCCGGTGGCTTTGGACCCCACTATTGAGTGCTATTGGAAGGTCCAGTGTTATTTGAGAGGAAGGACATTACATCTTTTAGGACACGAGCATTTGTTTTCTTTGTTCTCCTGCGTGGACAAAATCCACCTACCCACATGTATGATTCTTTGATTTATGTATAATTCTCTTGTGATTACATGCGATTGTGAGATATATTGTGAAGTTCCAAGTTATACAAAGTCTCTTGTTTATTTATTTCTCTCATAACCATTTGCACACATCCACTTTGCTAGTCGGACATCATAGGGGACCCACAAAATCCCCATCATTCCAGATGATTGTTAAATATCCCTCCTATTCTAGGGGTAGTTCCTAGTCTTGCCAACTCATCGGCTCAACCCTCTCACACCCCTGTGAGTGCTACTGTCTTGGCATCAGATTTTCTTGGTTCCACTTTACTTGGGTCCACTTCCCAAGTTCAACCATCCACTACCACTCCTTTACAAGGAAGTAGGGGGAAAACGTCTTCCCAAGGGGGAAGTACAACTCCACCTAACCCCCCTCACAAGTCAGGTACACAAACCACTCACACAATGGATGGAACTAATCCTCCATCACCATTCTAGATGCCATATTTGGCCTCCCTCAACATACCAGATCTGAGCAAGCTCACAAACGATCCTATATTGCACGACCCCGCATGGCCTGCAATGCCTACGAAACTAGCTTTGAACATTGCCAAGTTTGAAGGAAAGGTGGGAGAAGTTCCTTCCAACCATGTCATGACCTTCCACCTATGGTGATAGTCAAACAACATCATGGACAACTCCATCTGATTAAGGTTGTTTCAGTGCACACTCACAGGCCCATCAGCCAAGTGGTATGTAGACAAAAAATTAGGGTCCCACCTGACTTTTGAATCATTGGCCAAAACATTTTTGACCTTCTTTCAACTACCAATTCACCATGACAATGGTCTAGAACTTCTCTCTGAGTTTAAACAAACCTCAGCCACACATATCGCCGACCACATTCATGAATGGCGTCAGCGACGTGGTTAATGCAAAGAAGAAACCACCAAGAAACAATGTCTCGATTGGTTTCTCAGATCACTTGTCCCTCTCCTTGTCAAATATGTGGCCTCCACCTTCCCCCAAAGTGAACAGAAATCCATCAGCAAGGCTCAACAGTACAACCTCATTTATTCACAGTCAGGGTACTTATATATGGTACTACCTTATGCCCCAAGACTTGTATCATTCGGCTAGGACAAACCTGGGATTCTCATGCGGCGGATGAATTGATTGGTACCACAACACACCACATCCCGTACATCCACCCACCACCTATGTACAAGACACCCGAATATCCGTCGATATATGGAGGTCCATCTTATTACCCTCCTCCCCTTTACCAACAGTCATATCCTATTGTTCCCCCTTAGTCATTGGGGGCACCCCCACCGGTACCCATGCTATATCCGGTCTCTCAATACAGTATGGGTCCACCCCCAACCCCTGGATATAAACCTAGCAGTAGTGGAAGTACCTCTAATTCCTATATGCCATATGGATCCTATCCATAGAACAATCCATATTTCCCTTTTACTGGTCCTCCCTAGCCGGTTAATCCTCCACCAATACAACAACATGTCGATGTCAACTTTGTTCAGCCCTTTCCCATTCAACAGGTTCATACATTTGAACAGTTGAATATGGCCAATCCGACTCATAAGAATAAAGGAAAAAAATGAAACAATGACAACCCAGAACTAGGAGGGAATGACCCCCACAACCATCCTGCTGGGGGAAACCAATACCAAGACCCCCAAGGGGTCACCAATAACAATCAACCATGACAAGGGAAGAACAAAATCTTTGGACTAACTTCCCTTGTGCTATATGTGGTGAGTATGGACATTATACTCATCATTTCCCCCAAATTCTTGATCTCCAACAGATGAGGGCATCCATGAACTCATAGGGCCCTCCGACACAACCTGCCCCTCAACAAGCCCCACGATAGTATTTGCAACCAACGCCTCCAGTTGTTTTGAAAAACCCCATTCCATGCCAAGGTGTGATGAAAACCCAACAAGTGATCAACCCTACCCCACCACAAATCGGGGAATATCCAAACTGAGGTGCCACTCAACCCGAGAATTTGGTTGATCGTCGTGTCCTCCTCACTAGCGAAGAAATTCTTCTGCAAACCTGCAACCGCCAATACGGTATGCCTCTCAAATCTACCCCAACCACCTCAGAAACATGACTAGATACTACATGACAACCATTGATTATTCCACGTCCTAACGCAGAACCCATTCCCCGCATACCACGTATGACTTTACGGTGGAATGTGCATAACCCTCATGCTAGGGATACTCATAATTATAGTCTGTTTATGACTTAGCCCAGTATCTTGCAGCCATGTCTGTGTTGGAGATCCTCCAAACCTGTCCATCACAACGAAAATCCTTGATTTATGCCTTGGGGGCAGTCAACCCAGCTGACACGCAACTGATCACATTTGATTCAGATAGCGGAGAACCACGTCTTCCCACCCAAGTAGCCTTCTAGATACTAGTTAAGATATGGAACACCACAATTTATCAGTGTATCATCGATGAAGGTGCATCCACATGCATCATGTCTAAACACGTATGGTGGAAAATTGGCTCCCTTGAGCTAGTACCCTATGTCATCACCCTTCGAGCTTACAACGGTTGACCAACATCTTCCACAAGGCTTTGTAAAAATGTCCCCATATAACTTGGGGGAAAAACCATCCTCATTGACATTGAATTTATTGATGCCCAACTTGATTACAATATCTTGTTCGGATGAAACTACATGTATGCTATGAAGGCAGTCACCTCTTCTATGTTTTGTACCATGATGTTCCCCCATAATGGGAGGATCGCCACCATCGACTAGCTTACACATTATGAGCCTAACCATTTTGCCAACATCGATAACATCCTCCCCCTTGTCTGCGCTAGCTCGGATTATTTTCTAGTTGTAAACATTAGCCTTGGATTATTCCAAGACCCATCCATGTTGGGCACTTATCAGGGGGCACCACCGTTCCTAAAACCATCTTTTTCAACAGAAGTGTGTGTAGTTTCCTCTAAAGAAATAGACATCGGAGACAATAATCCTATCACTGAGTCCCCTCCCCATATCTGAGTTCCACCAGTTGAATAAATACTACCTCAGGATTTCCTTGAGAGCACCATCGCACCACTTGTCACGGATCTCCCCCCCCTCCAGGGGAAAAACCCAGTTTCGGAGACAGTCCCCCAGGCCATTTCCCAAATTCCCTTTTTTTACCCCCTACCTGGAGTCGAAGAATTCCAGGTAGTTGCTTGCCTCACCCTTCCCAACATGGTCCTTGCCATCCCTGTATGGTACCTCCACCCACCATCTCTCCCTCCTCGGACAAAGGGATTGTCGATACAGATCTCGTTACAGGATCCTATTGCACCATTACCTCCTCCAACGGGCAGCAATACCACCACTATCATAGGTAAATGAAGGAGGAATGATCCCAAAGCTCCACTACCTCCCCGAGTTCAACTCCCTTGCACCTTATGTGAAAGAAAAGGACACCCCACTCACAAATGTCCTTCTCTTCCTGAGCTACGCAGTTTCATCCATCTTCCTCATGCACCCCTTTTTCTTGACACTCCACCAAGTACATACCCTACTACAACAGAGTCATAAACCACACACAAACAAAATATACGAACCAATTTCACCTGTGCCATATGCATAGAATATGGGCATTACACTCATCATTGCCCATCTATCCCATATGTCCACCACACATTAGCCGCAAAATGCCACACAAATATGCATGAGATTCCTCCGACACTCCATACCAATGCTCCCATGAATGTAATTCATTATATTTCTTCATCAGTCCTCGAGAAAAGGGGAGGTCCATGTCCTCCCACCAAAATACCGTCCGATCGCCCATAGTGTTGGTGAAATTGGGATGGCATTATGGGCCCACCATCCACATCTAAGCCCTTTTCCTCACTTTCATTTTTTGGTACAGGAGCCCATAAGCTCCATTTTATGAACCATTTTCGGCCACATACATAGTCATTTTCCTTGGGTGATTGCTTGCACTTTTCCCTGGTGGAGCATCTTTCCATGACACACTCAGGTACGCCTACTCATGTTCAAAATTATCAAATAGTTTTTATATGTTCTTTATCTTTAGATATTGTTCACGTCGAGTATTTGATTTTAATATGTGCAGGTACTTGGTCATCACAAACTAGTGCAACCCCTTCAGGTATATGATCGACACTAGCATGTAATCATTCCCTCTAAATATCAATTGCATCTCCTAGTCACACCCTCTGACATTTGCCTATAGGATCCTCACATCCGAATCTACAGTACTATCACCACTGTTTCCTTTCGGTACTAACACCCGGCAACACTCTTCCCCACATGAGTTGTCCCATTCATAGTCCCCCTTGGAACTTTGACACTCATGCTACTTTCAGCCCCTAGGAATGGGAGTCCCGATAGTCTTACATATTTCCAAGAATCGGCCACATACTCCTCCTCATTTTTCTAGATTTCCTAATGGACTCCCAGGTTATCTCATCATGGTTCAAGTTTGACTGTGCCTCCACAGTATCATTAAACCTTTATTTCATCGCAATCAGTTTTCCCATCTACAAATTTCCCTCCATTCATTTACCTCATATAGAAACCCACCCATGGGGCCCCCACCCTCCACCAGTTCTTCCTCCAACTTGCACCCTCACAAGCCAAGCCATCTTGCACTAGGGCACCCATTTCTGTATCTGCACATTTATCCCACCTGATTCTTTATTCATTCGGTAATTGTACAAAACCTTTATTTCCAACATTTACATCATTTTCGTGGTCACCTTCAGTGACCTTCCTTTCCTGGCAAAGCAACCCCTATCTCCCTTGGTTGGGGCATCCTGCTACATTTTATTCTTGTTGACATCTTCCATAAAACCCAAGTAGCCCATAGTCCAGGTACCACTGATAACTGAGTTTTTCCACTTTTTCACGCCTATGGCACATTTTAAACCCACGTCTAGTGATCCCCCTGACGCTAGATCTAGTTTTGTGGTTGCTACCACTCATACTTTACACATATCCCCAACCAAGGGTAGTCTTGAGTCTCATCAAATCTTGACTTCACCCATGTTCCTCATTAGTTCATGATCTCATCCAGTTTATTTCATGAAGCCCTTTGCTTCTTGGAGTCACGTCTCCCTTTCTGTCGACATGAGCACAGTTTCCAGGAGGGAAACAATATCTTGAATCTCATTCCCTTTACAATGAGGAGTCTCGAATGAGACAGAGAAAAACACCATTATTCTCTGTTGTCGTTGGCCCCCATAACATTTGAATTCAACACTATCTCATGTTATGGTGGGTCTTACTTTGCGACTATTGCAATTGTTTTTATATTTTCCGAAGACCTCTGAAATTTGTTGGGCTATCAATGCCGACGAATTATCGACACTTCTTGCAGGTGTCATTGCCTCTTTTTAGAGTTTGTACACCATCAGAGTTGTCCTCTACCATTATCAAACTGCCCCGGAGGGCGCTGTAGTTATCTACCTCAACATACAACTTCAGTTACTGTCTTACACATTTTGAGTTATATGACATGATCATGGGGCATGCCCACCTTGTTTGTACACAATTTTATTTTTCCATACCTAGCAAAAGGTTTGGGTCCCATAGGTTCCCCTCTCCCTCCAATGGGTCTCTCTTGCAATTCCTCTCAAACACTCTCTTTTACAATGGTATTCTCAGTAGAAGAAACATTGATGTATTTCGGCTATATGTGTGCTCCTATCCTCACACATCAGGGGGCATCTGTTATCAATGAAATTCCGTCCGCAAATCGTTACAGGAATCCAGCATCTCCAAACACCTATTAGTTCATTCATGGCCCAAAAATGCATTTCCAAAGGGCACAAACTATACAAATGGTTATAAAATAAGCATGTGCTCAGAATATAAAGGATGCACGTGCACGTGTGCTAGTCGAAAATGCAGGGAAAGCGCACATGCTCCCAATGCACGGCTGTGTACGCAAAAAGATGCGCACAACTCATAACGATGCATTTATGATTTTGGTCGGCCTCCTAGCCACTTTTGGTTTAGCTCCCAAGTCGATTTGACCCCCAAATCTGAGCTGAATCTGAGTGGGGGGCTGGTCAAAGACCTAAAGGTGCCCTAAAGGGCTCCTTGTTGACACTAAAGACCGGTTGGATAATGCCTCAAAGATTTTCTATGAAAAGAGGCCATGGGTGCACTATATTTTGAAGATTCTATTTGTATTTTTATGTTGCCTCTATTCTCCTACAAGGAACCTCTTTCCTTCTTGGAGCATACTAGCACCATTTCATTGGGCTATTCACATCACCTCTTGAGTGAATGATCTTTGGATTCATTCACCATTTTCTTTCTAGTTTTCTATTTGTAAGAAGAGCTCTCTCATAGGGGATTCAAGAGCCCTCACTTGGAAGAAGAGGGGAACCATAAGTCTCCCTTTCTCTTTGGTGTTTTCCCACTAATACAATCTATCCATTGGTGGCATGAATATTGGTCAATTGTTTGGTTGATTTTGGTTCTAATTTCCTGATGCACTTTAGTTTTGTTTCTTTAGTTGTTATTATCTTAGTTGTTTGTTTATTTCTTATGCTTTATGTTTCTAACTCTTTCACTAACTTCTGTCATGTTCAGCTGACCCAATTGAACTTGCAAGTGTCCCTCGTTTTCTCATTCATGTGAGGAAAAGGATACAACAATAATGTTTGGACTGGAACTTTTTTGCTAACACTAATGAACACCACCAAATTACATTCTTGGTGTAGTGTTAGGGTTGAAAAGGAAGGAATCCAAATGGTTGAGTATTGAATAGGAAGTTTATGGAAAATATGTCAAGGCATTGGCCAGACTTTCCAATTTACCAATGGTGCGATACATGACTTAGATATAGAGAATTTTGAAAATCAATGCAAAGATGCATTGAAAGTTGCACTCATGCATAGTAAGAGGTGGAGTTGCACTTATGCATGATATAATTATTATGCTTGAATGCATTTGTTGAATGTGTTTTTGTGCATGCATGCATATATGTTATCGAATGGAAATGAGTATGATAACAACTGAAATGTCACATTTCTTACTAATTCATGGAGTTGAGAACATTCCAGGGGCTATTAGACATTGCAACAAGAAAGTTGCAAGTCAATTAGTCACATGAGCATTGACTACAGGGAATTTATGTTCAAGAAATAAAGTAATGAAAAATAATGATGATGAAAGAATGAAAATCCTAATGGATGAAAATTCCTATGCAGAGAATGATAATTAATTATATTTAACAAATTGTTTGATAGTTTTGATTGAATTGTTAAGTGTAGATGATTCTAATATCACTTTGTAAGCTTTTGGTACATATTGCAATGAAAGTATATTGTATAGGAAATACTAATAATATTTTGGATGCATGCAAGATGGAAGCAATGCAGGAAAAGTAATCTCAAGTATAGTGTTGTAGAAAGCCATAATAAAGACTGATGTCTGTTGTTGCAACAACCAAGAAAATTATGAAATATAATTTCATATTTTGGGAAAAGGTGAAGTTTTCTTATGAAAAAAAAAAAACAAAAAAAATGGAATTTCTAAATGAAATTGTTATGGTATTGTTTCATTTTGACTATATGTGTGTGATACATATGAGATGATGGTATTGAAGTTGGAATGATTTGGAAGAACAACTATTGTTGAAGAAACTGGATCCCTATACATGTAGAACCTAGGTGGGGTTCTAGTAATGAGTTGGTGCTCTCCTTGTGTGTGAAAAACTTGGCAAGATGGATCGTTGAGGGACTGTGTAGCAGTGAAGGGATACCTTATCCTGGAAGGGTGAGTGCAACAAGAAATAGGAAACTCAAGGATGATTATGACATGATAGCTATAATTATTGGGGTGAGTCAAATGGAATAGTGAGTTGAATCCTTTCCTAAAGCAGCTCTATGGAATAGAGAAAATGACTTCCAGCTACAATATGAATACATGAATTGGTGCTTGGAAAGTGGAGCACCAAGAAGACAAAAATATTCCAATAGAAAAGGCTTGGATATTTTTGAATAATTTTGAATTATACATGGTATATAATGCACCGAGGACAATGCATAAATAATGGGGAGGTGAATGTAATACCCCGGGTCGATCC
Organism: Picea engelmannii; assembly: GCA_009831015.1. Taxonomy (NCBI): domain Eukaryota; kingdom Viridiplantae; phylum Streptophyta; class Pinopsida; order Pinales; family Pinaceae; genus Picea; species Picea engelmannii. The sequence goes on from ML810295.1 coordinate 138,416, forward strand.
CCAATTGTAAATGTAAATACGTTTTATAGGCTGGTGAGCCAGGTTATTATAGGCCAGAAGGATTATGTGATTATTAGGCTGGAGAACCTAGATGTTGTTGTAGGGGCTAGTCGACTAGACCCAACAGTCGACTAAGAATCTGTTGATCGACCGATGTAGTTAGAAGTAGAGGTCGGTCGAAGTATCTGTTAAACAACCGACCTAGGTAGTTAAGAAGTTACAACTGCCTGAAAGAGGTATAAATAGACAAGAACATGAAGGCTTATATAGCTTCATGTGAGAGGTTATATGTAATTGTTTTGTATTGTTCTATAATATAATAAAAGAAATTTTCTTTGAGTTCTCATTACTTGTGTATTTTCTTACCTATGTCTATATGTATGCATGTATCTCTATGATGTCTATGTAAGGTTCTACTAGTAACTCTCCCTACTTTTCCCTAGATTACAACATTGGTTCTATTGTAGATAGTACTAAACTTGGGCATGTATAAGTGTACATAAATTCTAACTTTACAAGACATGTGTGAGTGATGGGAGAGAAAAATTGAGAACTATATAAGAAACTACACGAGAAGGAATAACCTCTCACTAGCCGAAGCACAATCACATTTCTTTTTAGAGGTGCACAAAATATTCCTTGAAGCTATCCCAGAAGCATTGTTTCAACACATTAACAGATTAAGTGATGCGTAATCTAACACCTGACAAGAAGTTATGCCTAAAGTTGACAAATGGAGGAAAAAGAAATCAGCATGACTAGATCAAAAGAATTATCAAAGATTATGTTTCAGAACAATCCATTGAAGAACGAACGTCTCTTGACAAATAAAAGAAAATTCTACACTGAATTGCACAAAGTATTTTTCTGCATAGTTCCGAAACTTCTTCATAAATTCCTCCTTGACAAGGGAGTCGATGACATCATTGACTACTGACCAATATTAGGCACACCATTACCAAATAGCAACTTCCAAGAAAAAGACAAAAAGTGGGAATCATTTCTTGATGCAAAGTGCAAAGATACAAGAGAATCCTAGGATTAGTTCTTGAAGAAATAAATATGGTCAATTCTCCTGAATTAGAATAAGTCGGGTCAAAAATGGGGGGTCAGTCGAAAGTGTGAGACTCCATGAAACAAGAAGTAGTATTTACCAATCCTAAATGTTGTCAAAAGGGAAGCAATCCCATAAGAAATTCGTGGATATATAGAAAATAGAATGGGATAAAAGACAACAAAAAAGAAAAGAATTTTGTAACCAGTGGAACAACAAAAAGTTGAATAGAAAGATGTATAGGGAGGGTCAGCCTGACAGAGCACAAGAGAAGTCTGAGTCAGAAAAATATCAACCAGAGTTGGCAATAGAAGCAACTGCAGCGACACCCAATGGAAGTAGCAACGCACAACTGAACATCTATCAATCGGATGACAAACCAGAAAGTATGGACTACAAAGAATATGGACCAACTTTACGTACTTCTCCTGCACCGAAAACTAGTCCACGGATAAGATAATTTCTCCAACAAAGGTTGCAGATCAATGACCAATCCACAAGATTATGGTACAAAATAGATGACTAGGGAAACCTATGTGATACATTGATTGTCGAGCCAGAACTAAATGAAGTCAAAAATATGATTATCCAAATTAAGGATCTCACTAAATCGACCCCTCTGCCAGATCTAATCTCGAGAGAAGAAATTAACTATAGTCTGGAAGAGATGCAACCTTTGGAATGATGGTTAGTCGATTATAAAGAACAAATTTCTCAAACTAAGGACAAATTTTATATACTCAAGAAGAAACAACTATTCCTTGAGTACATTTATTGTCGGATGTAGAAAAAAATTGACCAGAATATTCGACAGCTCAGTCGAAAGTAGTATTATCTCAAATAAAAACAAAATCAATCATTCCTACCAAGAAAATAAAAATGGGATTCAACCACATCCCGATTTACGAAGGAGAGGACCCAAAACACCATTGATTCGTATGTGAAAATTTTGGGATGCGGCTGATATTACAGACAAAGATAAGAAAATGGCTCAATTCAAAGCTGTGTTGCTCCACCGTGCCTTAACATGGTTCATGAACTACACAGAAAACAAAACTCGTTTAAAAGAATAAATAAAGAATATCTTCTTAGAGTTCTTTAAAATTCATGACATGACACATCTGGCGGCCCAAAAGTTAAAAGAAATAAAACAAAGACCGAGCAAGTTGGTAAGAGAATATGATAAGAGATTCAAAGATATCCTAATTCAAATCCTGACGACGATTGATCGGAACTTGTTGGTCCAGTGATATGTAGCTGGGCTACTTCTAATAATTTGTTCTCCGCTACGCTTATACGAGATAACCAATTGTGAAGACGTGCTAAAAAAGGCATAGTGAGTTGAGTCGAATGATGTTATCCTGTCGGCTTCCTCTACGATGGACAGACTTGAAGAGAAATTAGAAAATTTGAAAAAAACAATAAAAAATCTATCTATACGACGCAATGAAGTATGGCGCACCACATGAATTGGGGAAGGAAATACAAAGGATAATTGTCCCCTCAATGAGAACACATAAACAACATACATATATCGAATACAAGCTCAGAAATAATGTAATATATGTGAATGCCTAACTAATCATAGTACAAAATATTGCTCACATAGTCTGAAAAACAGAAAGTGGTGCTACATATGTGAATCTTCTGATCACCAAACATTCAAATTCCATCTAAACACTTAAAATTAGAATAATATATGAACTGTCTACCACACAAAAATCGTCGATCAAGCAAACAACTATCGTCAAAGAAATGAATACTGCAGTGGTCGTGGTCGAGGCCGAGGAGGCCGATGTGGATTTGGTGGTCAAGGTTGAGGTCGTGGATGGCCATATTATTTTAATTGCTAGAAAAATGATCACAAAAATGCAAATTTCCCTATAAAAGACAGAATTGATCTAAAATTTTTCAATATATGTGACATTGGAGACCACTCTTTAGAATACTGTCCGATGGTACTCGACAAAATCATACCAAGAAAAAATGTGAATCTACTTCATGCAATATCCAAGGAAGAGGTGAGGAACTCCAAAAACTTGCATATTGTTACAAGGTCGGGCATAGGATGAGATTGTTGGATTACTGAGAGGGGGGGTGAATCAGTAATAGAGAAATTTAATCATTTTTAACCATATAATCCAAGTGTTATATCAATGAACCATTATCATCCAATAATTGCAGAGTAAATAAGAAATGAACAAATGAACAAACATACACATACACAGTACACTAGTGTTTTACGTGGAAACCCAAATCGGGAGAAAACCACATAATGCTTTTTTTTATATGTCTTAAAGAATTACATTCATTGGAAGCACCAAATTCCTTTGTTTTCTAGCTGCAACTGGAAGGAGGCTCCAACCCCCTAGTTTCTCAGGCTACAACCCGAGGGAAGCTCTAACTCCCTAATTCTCTGGATACAACCAAAAGGAGGCTACAACCCCCTATGTTCTCTAGCTACAACCGGAAGGTGGCTACAACCACTTGTCCTTGCCCTATCCCGCCACCCTGAAGTAGAAACAGAATGATGGAACCACTGTCAACCTGTCACTATGAGATATACCACTGTAAACCTGTACCAATAAATATGAACCATGCATCAACTTGTACCTCAACCTGTAATCAACCTGTACCATAAACAAGTGCATCAACCATGCACCAACCTGTACCAAATAACCTGTAATCAACCTGTACCATAAACAAGTGCATCCAAACATGTACCAAGTATGTACCAATCATGTGTCAACTAC
>ML810296.1:17056-29079 GCA_009831015.1 Picea engelmannii
GTAGAAATTCTCCCTCCGGTTCCACCTGGATCACAGACCAATCAATTATATGGTTAGCATCATGTACATATTTCTTCAATAATGAGACATGGAAAACATTATGTGCTTTGACTGTGGGAGGAAGTGCTAGCCTATAGGCTATATATCCCACTCTATCTAGAACCTCAAAGGGTCCACAATATCGAGGTGCCAACTTGGCACAAGCTCCCATTTTCATAGAACTCTTCCTGGGCCTAACTCTGAGATATACATGGTCTCCCGTCTTGAACTCTCTTGGAGTTCTCTTTTGGTCAGCATAAATTTTATGTCGGTTCTGAGCGACCTTCAGGTTTTGTTTTATCTGAGTCACTTGTTGTTCCAGTTATTTCAACATGTCGGGTCCAAAAGAAATCATGTTTACGGGATTACTCCAACTGATTGGAGTGTTACACGGTCTACCATAGAGGACTTCGAAGGGACTCATCTTTAAGGATGCTTGGTAGCCGTTGTTGTAGGCGAATTCTACCAGTGGCAGGTAGTCTTCCCACTTCTTGAGTTGATGCATTACATGCATTCTTAGCATGTCTTCAAGTATTTGGTTCATTATTTATGTTTGTTCGTCGGTTTGAGGGTGATAGGCGGTGCTAAACAACAATTTTCTCTCTAAACCAGCCATCAGTGATTTCCAAAAGTTAGAAGTAAATTCTGTGTCTCTGTCAGACACGATCTCTTTTGGCATACCATGCAGTCTGAATATCTCCTTCATGAATACCTGGGCGATATCATTGCTTTGCAAGTTGATTTGACAGGGATGAAATGAGAAGACTTGCTCAATTTATCCACCACTACCATAATGGCATCGTTTTGTTTGGTCAATGTTGGTAATCCAGTGATGAAATCCATGGAGATGGTTTCCCATTTCCATTCTGGGATTGGTAAAGGTTGCAATAACCCTGTTGGGTGTCKGTGTTCTGCTTTAACCTGTTGGCACTCTATGCATTTGACCAAGTACTCGGCTATGTATTTCTTCATTCCAGGCCAATAGAATTGTTTCCTGGTGGTCATGATCATCTTCTGGTATCTTGGATGACCAGAATAGGGTCTTTTATGTAGTTCATCCAGTATGAACCTCTTCAAGTCGTCACAATCTGGAATATAAAATCTTCTTCTATAAGTGAGCAGACCTCCTTCGGTCATTTGGTATCCTTCATATTTTACTTCGGCGGGTTCTTGTTGTAGGTACATGGTCACGGTCTGGACGAAGGGATTTGTTTCTTGTGCATTTCTAACTCTTTCTTTGACATCCATCTCACAGGTGCTCATCGTTGCCAGGTGAATTGTTTTCATACTTCTACTAAGGGCATCGGCCACCCTATTCTCCTTTCCTTTAATGTGTTTGATCTCGAAATCAAACTCGCTAAGGAGGGCCATCCACCTAGCTTGTCTAGCATTGAGCTTTGGTTGATCAAACAGATATCGCAATCCATAGTGATTTGTCATAAGTACAAATTTTCTTCCCAGGAGGTAATGCCTCCACATTTTCAAGGCATGCACTATGGCAACCAGCTCTAGATCATGGGTCACATAGTTGACTTCGTGCTCATTCAATTTTCGGGATTCATAGCAGATCACACTTCCTCCCTGCATAAGGACTCCTCCAAGCCCTTCTTTACAGGCATCTGTGCACATGAGGAAGTTGTCTTCGAGATTGGTGATCTTCAACATGGGTGCATGGGTCAGTAGATGTTTCAGGGTTTGAAATCTTTCTTCACATTTCTGTGTCCACAAAAATTTTGTCCCCTTCTTTTGGAGGGCAGTGATTAGACAACCAATCTTGGAGAATCCTTTTATAAATATCCTATAGTATCCTGCTAATCCCATAAAGGATCTGATATCCGAAACATCCTTTGGGGTAGGCCATTCCATGATAGACCTGATTTTGTTAGGGTCTACTGCTACTCCTTCTTCAGATAGAACATGGCTTAAGTAATGTATTTGCTTCTGGAAGAATTCACATTTGCTGAATTTGGCATAGAGCTGATGTTCTCTTAGCACTTGCAGCACAAGTCCAAGATGCTCTTCATGCTCTTTTCTGTTCTTGGAGTAAATTAATATATCGTCAATAAAAACAAGCACAAATTTGTCTAGGAATTTGTTGAGTACATTGTTCATCAAGCAAATAAAAGTGGCAAGGGCATTGGTCAACCCAAATGGCACTACCACGAACTCATAGTGACCATACCTCGTCCAGAAGGCAGTTTTATGGATGTCTTCACCCTTGATTCAGACTTGATGGTATCCCGACCTCAAATCAATCTTTGAGAAAATAGACGCACCCCCCAATTGATCGAACAAGTCATCGATCCTGGGCAAGGGGTACTTGTTCTTTATAGTTACCTTATTGAGTTGCCTATAATCTATACATAGTCTAAGGGTACCGTCCTTATTTTTCACGAACAGGACTGGTGCTCCCCATGGAGACACGCTAGGTCGAATATAGCCTTTATCCATCATTTCTTTTAATTGAAACTTGAGTTCAACTAACTCAGGTGTGCTCATCCGGTAGGGTGTCCTAGACACCGGAACCGCTCCTGGTGAAAGTTCTATCGAGAAGTCTATGTCCCTTCTCGGAGGTAGACCCGGTACCTCTTCTGGAAATACATCTATGTATTCTCTCAGGATAGGGTGATCGTCAGGGCTTGGTTTGTCACCTTCGATTGTTTTCAATACCTGTATTGCATATAGGGGACATCCCTTTTGGCAATACTTTCTTATTTGCAGAGCTGATATTTGTCTTACTGAGACAGGTTTTCTGATCCCTTGAAGGGTTATCTTTTTCCCTGCCTTACTTACACATTCTAAGGTTTTATGGTAACAGTCCAATCTGGCTTTATGGGCGGCTAGCCAGTCCATACCAATCAACAGATCATATGATCCCAGGGGTAATAAGTTAAGGGTAGCTTGGGTGGGGAATTTACCCAACATCAATTGGCAGGCTGGTATGACCTCTACTACCCTTCTTTTGGTGCCAGTGGCTAACTGTACCAGCCATGGCTTGGTATGTTTTTGTGGCTGTAATTTACACTTATCAACAGCTTTAGGGGCTATATAACTCAAATTTGAACCAGGGTCAATCAAAATAGATACTGGATGGTTGGAAATCATACCTTATATTTCCACCACTGAAGCTTGGTGGTTAGCCTGGTTATTATCCAAGGCTGCATAAATTTGTGGCACACTCCTGGCCACATCATTGACTGTAGTACATTCCTGGATGTTATAAATCCTCTGACTATTATGTTTGTCGGTGTGGACAGTCTCTCAATAGATGTTCTTCCCCGCAACCCCAACATTTCAAAGGTTCTCTCTTTGGGTTATCAGTCTTCACTGATATGGGTCCAAGAGTTTTATTTCCGCTCAAGGAGGGAAAATTCTGTTGGTGCATACTCCGGGCTGGGAAGCTCATTCTTGGGTTCTTCTTATAGTTCTTAAATCCTGGGGATTTAATCCCCTTTTTCTGAAATCTTGAACTATGCTTATGTTTCCATCCTTCATGAGGTTTTGCTCGATGTCCAAACTATTCATGACAATAGGTTGACTTTCGAATAGTGCCTTCTAGAGTTTTTGGCTCATCAAATTCAATTCTATTCCGATAGTCCTTAGGTAGTCCACTGATGAAGCGTTGCACCTTTGCCTTTTCCGCCTTGATATAGGGTACATACCTCAACAAATCGAGGAATTTGTTGACATATTCTTCTATAGTGAGTTGTCCCAGTTTGAGTTCATAAAACTCTTTAGTCTTTTTGTCGAAATATTTTTCCGACAGATACTTCTTCCAGAAGTATTTCTCAAATCGTTCCCAAGACAGGTCCTCTTCGCAAACCCCTTTCACATTCTTAAGGTCTTCCCACCAAATGGAAGCCTTTCCGTTCAAGTTGAAGGTGGCCACTCGGGCCTTCATATTTTATAAAAATTCATGGACTCTAAAATACTTCTTTAGTCCAAGCAGCCAGGCCTCTGCTTCCTCCTCCTTCTTTATTTCACCGTCGAAGGAGGGTGGTTTGGCTTTTCTGAATTCTTCGAATTTACGACCTTTGGAAAGCTTTTTCTTCTTCTATTTCCTTCGGGAATAGGAACTGGTTCTGCTGCTAGAAGAGCCCTCTGAATCGCCAGATTCCTTCTTAGAGGAATCATCCGCCGCTAGTCCTTTACCTCTGGGGTGGACCTTTTTCAAGGTGCTCCTCTCAGTGTGGCCACTGATATGACCATGTTTATGTGTCTCAGGTTCATGATGCATTTGTCTTTGTAGGTCGGATAAGCTCTGCAGTAAAACTGCATTAATTTCTGTTTGCTTTTCTTGTTCTTTCATCATCCTTTCATTGTCAGCCTTGTAGCTTTATAATTCGACCATGAGACTCCTCACAGTCTCGGCTAGATCTGGAGGGGTCCCTACTGCCCTCCTTTCATCGGACTCTTCGTCTCTATTGTGGGAGCCCTCTCCCACTTCATGGTGAGTCACCATACTATGCGTTGATCATTTCCCGCGATTGATCTTCCGCTTGTGTGCAAAAGGAAAAACGCTGGTTGTTAGTCAATATTTATATTTATTTATAACCAGTACATAAATCATATTTTCACATGTACACACACACAATAGGGGTTTTTTCATTCTTAACTTCGTCTTTTGATTAGGAAGGTTAAGACAGGGGGTCACTCCTTTTAGAAGTTTTTCGAATGGAGCTTCCGCGCAACTCGTTCATGAGCCTAAGCAGGCCAAGTGTTGTAACCATGATCTGATACCAATTTGTAACACACCCACTACGGCATAATAATTTTTTCGCCTTTTCTCAAGGGACAGAATCCCCGAAGTCCTACGGGGGCTTAGCGCAGGCTAGCTCTTCCCATTTCCACCTCCATGTGATCATCGGTTGTGACCACCGGCCAAACAACTAGGCGCCTTTTCGCATTTCGCAACTCAACGATATAAGCGAGTCGAGTCTTTCGACTCTGCAAACCCCAAAATGTCTAAATGTCGAACCCTGAAAGGGTTGGCGAGTGACAAGCTCCCCGCTTGGGTCTTGTCCACGTGACCCAGTTCCATGACCACGCGCTTAATCGAAAAAGTACTTACCGGCTTTTCACGATTCGGGGAATCGCGATGCGATGTCTCTTCCTCTCCCTTTCGAATCCCCGAAACTCCATAATCTCTGAAGTTCCCCTCCAAAGGGAGATCAACGGCTATAAGCCTCTCCTGATCCGACGGTCCTGGCCGTATCGGGATTTCGAAAATTGGGAGTTCGAAATGCAAGAGAGTCAAGTCTTTCGACTGTTCAAACCCTGAAACCCGATACTTGAGTTCTTGTATGAGATCCAATGGCTCTCGATGTCTTGGATCCAACGGTTCAGATCTTTTCGGTGTTTCGTGAACCGGGAGTTCACAATGCAACGACTCCCAAAAATCTTGTCACTCCAATCCTCGAATCTCGATATGGAGATTCGTGTAGGAGATCAACGATCCTTGAGGATTTGGATCCAACGGTCCACGGGATTTCGGAGCTTTCCCCAAACTCTAACCACTCACCACACGTCTCCTCCGATGGATGATCTAGATCCTTTCGAGACTCCTTTTTTCTGCCACAGAGCGCATCGGGGTTTCAGGTACCAGGATTTCGCGACTTGCGAAGACAAGGGTTCTTGCCCTTTGGTTTCCCAGGTGCCGAAACGCCGAAATGTCGATCGGCAGCCATGTGTCCCTCCGATGGATGGCTGCGACCTTTACCCCCGATCAACCATTATGATCTTTTCAGAATGATCAACGGTCACGATCAAATCCTGGCTTTCTCAAACTTATTCACACTTAAACCGATTCGGGGTTTCGTTTACCAGGATTTCGCGGCTTGCGAAGACAAGGGTTCTTGCCCTTTGGTCTCCCGGGTGCCGAAACACCGACCGGAAGCCACGTGTCCTCTACAAATGGACGGTCCAGGTAACTTCCATGGATCTTGGGATCTACGGTCCCGATTCCTCCGCTACTCACGAAGATAAAAGAAAGAGGTTGAGGCATTTAACACCCTCGTTTCTTCCTCCAATCTAACGGTCGTGATTGACCGCAGATCTTCCGACAGAATCTCATTCATTGTGCGATGCTTATCCACACTTTAAACTATTTCGGGGTTTCGGTTGTCGGGATTTCGCGACTCGCGATGACCAGGGTTCTTTCCCTTTGATTCCCCGAGTGCCGAAATGCCGAAACGCTTACCGACCGCCACGTGCCCTTATAAAAGGATGGTCCAGATACTCCCACGGACCTTGGGGATCTACGGTCCCGATTTCTTCGCTACTTATGAAGATAAAAGAAAAAGGTTGAGGCATTTAACGCCCTCGTTTCTTCCTCCAATCTAACAGTCGTGACTGACCTCAGATCTTCTGATAGAATCTCATTCGTCGGTCGATACTTAACCACATGCTTCCATTTCGGGATTTCGTAAATCGAGGTTTCGGGACTCGCGAGTACAAGAAAACTCGCACCTAGATTCTCCGGGTGACGAAACTCTGAAAACTCTTAATTTACCCCCACGCTAATAATTCGGGATTTCGCAAGTCAGGGTTTTGGGACTTGCGAGTGCAAGGGGACTCGCCCTTGGGTACTCCGGGTACCAAAATGCCGAAATGTTGGGATTTACGAGGACCATTCTTCCTCGCACAATATGGCAAAGACTTGCGCCACCAAATCCTCTTTCAGGTTCTTGGTAAGCTTTCCAAAGAGGGTATCTCTATGGAGAGATCTATTCCAGGTATTCCTGGAGACGAATAAGGGCATAGATTTCCCGAAAGCAGACTTGAAGTCTGAATTAGTTCAATATACGTATATATAAATCTATCTATAAACATAAGCCATATGTGGTCCTTCCAATAAAAGCATGCAACCACCATTTCTGATCAAAACACCATACAGACAGTCTTATACTCAAACCATTCATAAATTGCACAGACTATGAGCGTACATGTTAGCATATAAATTTCAAGATACAAGATATAACACTTATCAGAAAAACTCCAGAGGTGATGCAACTGCTGAGAGGGGTGCTCTATTCCACCCAACCGTAGGCTCAGCGACTCCAAATGGATTTACCACTAGCCACCCTCGAGCTGAGACCACGATGCTGCGAGACTGAGTCTTTGTTCGCCAGTGACCGAGAACGAAGGTTACTCTCCTTCTTCTCCACTATCACTCACTCTGTATTTTCCAAAGTTCTTTTCCTCTTTCCCTCGCATCTTCCCTTCTGATCGCACACTCTTCCTGCCTTTTCTCTTTTTGGCGAGGTTTCGTGTGGCACGATCTTCCTCGCGGTGGTCAGGTCTGAGGACTCTACGAATGGGCAGTTCACCCCCATCCCTCATTACTCATGAGGAGCCATTTACCTACCAACCTGGCGAGTCATTTAATTTGGGGCCAGCGAGCCGCTCTTGGTTCTTCGGGCCAGTGAAGTCCAAATACGGTATTGGTTTCGGTGGAAGTTAACGCCACCATTCCAGGTGCCTTCCACCACCTTTCTTCAGCCATCTTGGTCTCTTTTTTAGCACACCCCTGCTCTCAGCAGTCTTGCAATATATATATATATATATATATATATATATATATATAATATTATTTACATTCATCGACCTTTTTCACAAGGTCCATTCACATCACACATTCACATTTTTGAGTTTGCCACAATACTTGGCCAGTATAGTTATTTTACAGACTAGGGGAAACAAGGTGTGATAGTCCTTCTTTGTCTTCCCATGACCCTTCTTTTCTTGTGGCTTAGACTATTTTTCAGGAATCCATTTATTAGGGTCGTCTTTATCGTACTTTGGTTGTTGCGGATTTGCAGACCCGAACTCCCGTTTGTTCTGGTGCTTAAATTTCTGCTCGATTTTAACAACATATCGATAAGCAACACCGAGTGATGAGATGTCCAGAAAATCCATTTCAGTTTGGATGTATCTATGTAGAGCCCCAAGGTATTTCAGAACCAAATTTCGTTTCGGAGTCTTTGATACCCAACTTGGTGCACAAGGTATGGAAGGTATTGGTGAACCCCATAACTGCTTGGCCCCTCTCTTATTGCAGTGTGGTCCATCTCATATATTGCTCCTCGTAGTTTCCAATAGGGTAATATTGTTCCTTTACTGCGTCCACAAAAAAATCCCAAGTGGGATCAACTCCATATATTCCAGACTCTTATGTGGAACTTTGCTCCCAGTAAGTTTCCTTCCAATGTTTGACATGGGGGAGAGCTTTAAGGAGTGCGGAGGTGATCTTTTCCCTGTCTGAAAAATGGTGAACAAAGAAATAACCTTCTAACAGATTTAACCATTTGTCTAGGGCATCCACATCTATCTGACCTTCAAATATGGGAATATCAAAATTAACCTGTACCTTGGAAGGAGAGGTTATTCCAAAGTGGTTGTTTTATGAAGATGCGCATGTTGCTATCGGCAGGCGTTGAAGGATGTGGGAAAAATTGTCCATCATTTCGTCCCTCTGTCGCGTGAGAGCTTGGTCAAGCAACAGATTGATAGAATCGTCTGCTCCGTCGTTTTTCTTTTCTTCTGCCATGGAGGGTTTTTTGGGCGTGCAAGAGCGATTGTCTTCAAGAGAGACAATCTCGAGACCCAACTTGTTATACTCGAACCTCATCGGGGACATGCACTGAAAAAAAAGATCAAGAGTAGCCTGCTCTGATACCACTGATCCAGATTATTTTCGCCATGAAATGAAAGTGGAGATATAATAAAGAAATGTACAAAGATACCTCAGATATCCAATAGTATAACAAAAATGTATCAGAGATGCAACCATAAACATAAAGATACAGTAATACACAATTTTCTATTAATGAGCGAAAATGTACAAAGACTATAAAAATACAAAGTGAAAGACTCGCTAGAATGGTGGCAGCTTATCTCTGAGAAGAGATGTGACGGCTACTCGCATTCACAAGAAGATGATTTTACAATGAGGCTCCAAAGGCCTTTTTATCATAAAGAAAATCCAAAACCCTAACCCCGGAAGATGAAAAACCAACAATTTTGTGGACCCCGTTTTGGGTAGTTTGGTGTATCAACTTCCTGGGGGCGTAACTTTGGCATACAATCTTCATTTGGGGTGCACGATATGTTGTTGGAAAGGTATCGCCGAGGAGATTCATTTTGGGGGTTCAATCAGAGCCTTCGACTATCATTGAGAACCTAGATCCCGAAAAACCTTCATTTAGGCCCTCAAAATGGCCCTAGAAGTTAAAAACTACTAAAAATAGTAAATTACCAAAATTGCCAGAAAATTGTTTTGAGCCAGTTGAAAAAGGTGGGTGGCCACCGATATCCAGCTGGATCACACACACACGTGTGTGTGTGTTAAAGATGTTAACTCAACTAGTTTTTATCATTGTTGTTTGGCATTTGATTAATTCCATGCTAACAAGTACCCAATTCAAATCTCCCTTAGTAAAGCACACTAGTTTATAGTAACAAATTTATTAGAGATGTCATCCATAAATGTAAAATAACATTCCTTAAACTACTCCATACAAAATTTCAAAAAAAAAACCAAATATATATAATAAATTTTTTTTTATAGAAACTTCCCATATTATTTTAAAAATTCTTATATTTAAATAATATCAAAACTTAAATATTTTAAAAATCATATCATAACCAACAATAAACACCAAGTATATTTAATAATATATCTATGATATATCTTAAATATAGACTCTTAAAAATCCCTCAAATCTATGATATGGTTACGATTTGGTGTGATATCACCATATCCTCAAATATATAACAATTAATTATTATGTCGAACGTGTTTTTTAAAGTGAGGGTTCTCTTAGGCCTTCGTCTCTCCGCGGCCTATCGGTGCATGACACAATTGTTTTGATAACAATTAACATTACGTGTATGCATTGTTCTCGTTTACTTTCACATTGCTAAAGTGAAAGTGAGAAGCATCTAGTGAACATACCAATTAAATTATTTAATTAATGATGTAACTTTAGGATAAAGGTTATGTCATTCCAAGTTATAATTTAAGTAAACCAGCCATAGTGAACATACAAATTAAATTATTTTAATTAATGGTGTAACTTTAGGATAAAGGTTATGTCATTCGAAGTTATAATTTAAGTAAACGAGCCATGTTAATGAAGTGTAAAATTATTAATTTTATAATTATTCATAAATTATAATAATTAATTATATATGATAAATGATTTTAAATATTTTAAATTAAAAAATAAATGAAATAAAAGTTAAAAGGTATAACTTCATCAGTCATAATCAAGTATATGATTTATCGTTGAAAAGCTTTCAAAATATTATATACATGGATTGCCAATGTAAAAAAATTCCAAAGTAGTTAGGTTGAGTAGTTCATTGGATTCTGAAAAGGAAAAAAAAAAAAAAGTGTAAATTGGAAAATATAAAGGTGATGGATAGGAAAATGTTGGATATGTTATCAAGAGGAGTTAAGTTAGGTGTTTTTTAGAAGAAGCCAATTTTTAAATTATCATTTTTTATGGGTCATGTAAGTGGTGTCTAAGATGTAATTGGATTGCTTTCAATCTAATTAAAAATGGTGTTGATATTTTGGAATTGTTTCTATAATTAATTAGTATTAAACATGGGGGCTTCACTTTATTGACCAATATCTTATTACGTTGATTTATAAAGAGGGTTTTAAAATTGGGAAAAATAGAGTCAATATATTGTAGGTATGGAGGGATGTGGGGTACAATGGGGGTTTATAAGTATTGTGGGGTTAAAAAAGGGGTATCTAGTAAAAATAGGGATTTTTAAAATTGGAAATATGTATTGGAAGGGAGGTTTAGCAAAAGGATTTGGGAGGTATTTATCAATATTTAGGATTTGGGAGGTATTTATTAATATCCCTTGAACACAGATGCTATATCACAGGTTCAGTAAGTGAAGACCTCATAGTATTATAATTGTATGTATATGATTTGAGAATAACTTAAGGCATGTTATAGTACCAAACCTTCTTTGTTATTATATTTGAGACCATAAAATTTATTAAATTATTGTCTTAGATAGAGTTGTTATATGTAATAATTATCGATTTGTCGATCATATTGATTGAAGATAACTAAAAAGACCAGTTACATTCTTACCTACTACAATTAAGATTTCATAGATGCAATTGATTACTCCTCATGCATGCATGACAAGCCAATGTGGGACAAAAGGTGTAGAGCTTATGCAAATATTTAGTATGAACATTGCAAATTATATGTGATGCAAGTATGATCTATATGATGCATATAGCACAAGTATGATTTGTGTAGCGTGGGAAGAGAAAATGTAATGGCTCAAACTTAATTAATTATAACAACCATTAAATTAGAAAACCACAGTAAAATCTAATAATTACTGCATCTAGCACATTCAATCTAATATTTCAATAAATAAAATTTACTAACAATTTAATTCAAAAGATTCATAACTCTAACCTGAACCTGATGTTGCCGCTTGCTTCCTTAGCTTGAACCTGATGCTCCTCCTTAGGACACCCCAAAACCAACCTCCCTGCCGACTAGTAACGCCTAGCCCTAGGACATCAATGGATGTCCTAGCCCTCCGAGCCCAAAACCTCTGCAGCCCCCCGGTGCACTGTAAATTCCACTGTTGATTTCACTCTCCAATCCTCCAAGCTTCCCCTCTTGTAGAATGCCCCCCATCATCCTTCTCCACTTCCCTTATCCCTCCTTCACCCCCCTTCCTCCATTAACTCCCCCCACCAAATACCTTATCCCTTTCTTAAATGCCTTATCCATTCATTCATTATTTATCCTTTCGTATTGGTTACGTTATCCCTTGTGGGATACGTAACCTCATTTAAACATTAAATTTTATTATCCACCCCTTATTAATACTTTATTAATTAGTTAATTAATTAATAATCACATTAATCATTAACCATATTGATTTAAGAGTTAATTATACTTAAATTAAGCATAGTCAAGAATAACTAATTA
>ML810296.1:35936-79099 GCA_009831015.1 Picea engelmannii
CCTATTAATTTACAATTTCATCAGTTTGAAACTTTCAATTAAATGCCTGATCAAGATTGTGTGAAATTAAGGTGTGTTACAGAAGTCAAAGCCTTCTCCCGGAGAGGGAAGTCCTTTTATTTCTTTTACTGCAAAAATACTTTTATTGCTTTTTATGTAACTAGGCAGCGCATAATCAGTCTTTTTTATAGAAGTAAAGTAAAGCATAATGAGTCCTTTTTCAGAAGCCTTCTTCTGGAGAGGCCAGAGAGGCAAAAATGAGACATGAGGAAAAGGATTGGCTTGGTTAGGCTGAATTGCGTTATTTGTATTGTCTTGTATGCTCTGAATTGTGAGGTTGATGTGCTTCTTTATTGCTTTGGGTGTTATTGTTATTGCAGGTTAAGTGGAGGGGAATTTGGGGGAATGTGGCCCTTATACTCTTATTTAGGAAATTTATTATAACACTCCCTAACTCTGCAGCTCAAGGCAGAGAAGCAGTTAGAGGCATATATTTTTTTTTTTTTCTGTTGAATATATAAAAAAAATATCACTCTTTACTTTGCAGGCTAAGCTTCTTACAGGTCTGAAGGTGAACATGCCTCCTTCAAACTTACAACAGTTTCCTAGGTGTTCTGATTTATTTCTGGGTTGATTCTAAGTAGGTGGGTATGCCCTTGGTTCCAGATTTGAACCAGGGCTCTGATACCAAATGTAATGGCTCAAACTTAATTAATTATAACAACCATTAAATTAGAAAACCACGGTAAAATCTAATAATTACTGCATCTAGCACATTCAATCTAATATTTCAATAAATAAAATTTACTAACAATTTAATTCAAAATATTCATAACTCTAACCTGAACCTGATGTTGCCACTTGCTTCCTTAGCTTGAACCTGATGCTCCTCCTTAGGACACCCCAAAACCAACCTCCCTGCCGACTAGTAACGCCTAGCCCTAGGACATCAATGGATGTCCAAGCCCTCCGAGCCCAAAACCTCTGCAGCCCCCCGGTGCACTGTAAATTCCACTGTTGATTTCACTCTCCAATCCTCCAAGCTTCCCCTCTCGTAGAATGCCCCCCATCATCCTTCTCCACTTCCCTTATCCCTCCTTCACCCCCCTTCCTCCATTAACTCCCCCCACCAAATACCTTATCCCTTTCTTAAATGCCTTATCCATTCATTCATTATTTATCCTTTCGTATTGGTTACGTTATCCCTTGTGGGATACGTAACCCCATTTAAACATTAAATTTTATTATCCACCCCTTATTAATACTTTATTAATTAGTCAATTAATTAATAATCACATTAATCATTAACCATATTGATTTAAGAGTTAATTATACTTAAATTAAGCATAGTCAAGAATAACTAATTAATAACCAATAATTAGTTAAGGTTATTTAATAAATAATTATAGTTTAGCTAATTTTTAGGATTATTTATTAAATTAATCATCTTAATAATTAAGGGTCGTTACAGAAAATATGGATTATGTGATGTGCATGATGTGATTATTAATTATTATCACATACATGATGTTTTGATATGATTAATTAACTTTCACATGTACTACTGTTAACCTTGATATGGCTTTAAAAGGTAATTTGTGTGGTGTAGGGGTGGGGGTTATCATGTGGTGTGGGGGTGGGGTTATCATGCGGTAGAAACATTGCCTCATGCTTATGTATAAAAATGACTTTGTTATTGATAGTAATGAAGAAGTCATGGCTTTGTTATTAATAGTAATGTGTAAATCATGGACTATTAAAAAAGGATATTGATAGCTCATCGCCCTTGCATTAAGAAGTGTTTGGTGATAAAAGGTGATTCACAACTTATTAAAAGGAAACTTGAGCAAACTTATAAAAATAGGAGCTCTATTGAGATATTGAATACTAATTAGAGGTTAATCGTGTCTCTTCAAACTATTATGGATTTATTGAGTGAAAGTCACTACATCCAATTCCTTCATATATGATGTGTTGGTAACACTTTTACAAAATAGTTTGGATATATGTGTGGTAAGCAAGAGGTGTGGGTTAGAGAACAATTTGTTGAATTTTCAATGAGCTATGGCTCATGCATTCTCTTTAAATTTTCTCTTTAGCTTTTATTTGAACCATAACTATTGTAGTAAACCAAGATCACAAGAAGAATAACCATGCACAAGAACACAAGAAGTATCCTGGGAAATCCTTCTCAACAAGGGAAGAAAACCCAAGCAATACTTGTCTATATTCTTCAAGAGAAAGAACTCCCACACCATCACCAAACCTAGCACACAAGAGGGTGTCGTAATTCTCATAATTTCATACCACAACTTCTGAAATTATGAGATGACACAATGATAAGTGTGTTTCCTCAATGGGGATTCACCTTTATTTATATAAGACTTGTCAATCAAATTATGTGTCTATTGGCACAATTGGGCCGAACTCAATAACTCAAAATATAATTAATAATTACCATATTAATTATCTTTTACAATCATTAAAATTTATATTAATTATCTTTTACATTAAGGTGGGGTCGACCTATACCCTTTACATAACAAATATGGTTACAGGTAAGTTTGACTCTTGAACAATATAGAAAGGGATCTCATACACCCACTAGTGCTCAACCACTAGGGGCACATCCATATGTGCTCAGCCACAGGGATGTCCACATCTCTATCTCACCGTGTCTCACAGGAGAACCACACTCACTAGTGCTCAGCCACTAGGATCACGTTCACCTGTGCTCATCCACATGCACGTCCAACTCAGCAGATCTTCTTTCTTACTACGTTATACATGAGGGTCATCTAGAGTTCATCATTTCAACTCTCTTCTCAGAGGAGGATAATACATTGTTTCATCTCTATCTCAGAATGATGCACCCAACTCATGGGATTTCACACGTTCACTTGTGCTCAGGCACGTCCAACTCAACAAATCTTCTTTCCCACTGCGTTACACATGAGAATCATCTGGAGTTCATCTCAACTCTCTAAGGAGAAGGCCAGCACAACGTCCCAATTTTGTCTCAGATAGGAACCACACACCTAACTCAGGGGCTCTCTCTCATGTTTGTGTCCTGGAGGATGTCTCACGCAACTATAATCATCAACACTCCCTCTCAGCTAGGGAGGCGTTCTTCATCAGGCCAAGTCTTGCATGGAAGTACTCGAACTTTGTCTTGGTTGTAGTCATCAACACTACCTCTCAACTAGAGAGGTATTCTTCACCAAGCTAGTTTGGTGAAGATGTCTGCAATCTTCTCATGTGTAGGAAGGCACTACACGTGTACTACTTTCCTTTGCATCATGTCTCTGAAAATGATGTTTATCTCAACGTGTTTCAATCTATCATGAAACACAATGTTCTCAAAGAGCTTCACACAACTCTTGTTATAATCATAGAATCCATCTCATGATCAAGTAAATCTGTCAGAAGCTTATGAAGTCACACTACTTCACACACTCAATGCTATATACTATGCTTCTGTGGTACTCAAGGCCATAGAGCTTTGTTTCCTGCTGCACCAGAAATCCATGGCAAACTTCAAGGTAAAACAACAACCGGATGTGCTCTTCCAGTCTACTGTATTTTATGTCCATTATGCATATCCTTGCAAACTCAAGTCTACACTGGAGGCATATATCAGGCCATATCCAATTGTCCCTTGTAGATATCTCAATACATGTTTCAATGTTTTCCAGTGAGTCTTTCTATACTGACTCGTGAATTTGGCTAAGTACATTCACTTCATAGCATAAGTCAAGTCTGGGTTTAACCAGATACATCAGTGATCTAATTAGTTGTGGAAAAATCTCGTCTGAATCGTCATCATTTATTTTTCGTCAAATCCATCACCATCGGTGTAGACATGGATTTGCATTCTGTCATACTGAACTTATTTAATATCCCCACTGTATATTTTCCTTGACTTGGGAAAAGTCTCATTCGTCCTCTGTCGTACTTCTTGTCCCAAGAAGTAGTGCATCATACCTAGATCCTTCATCTCGAAATCAGAATTCAAAGCTTGCTTGTAACAACATGACTTCTTGAATAAGTCATCAAAATCAGGCTCTCGTCACCAACAATGTAATAGTATAGGTTTGGATCAACAACACTCTTGCTAAAATCCAAACATCATCAAGAATCCATCTATCTGATGTAGTTTGCGGCTCATGGATGGTAGTACATATGGAAGAGCATCGGGCTACTGGATCAATATGTCTCATCATAGTTCACTCCCTCTGCTTGTGAGAATCCTTTGACGACAAGTCTTGTTTTGTATTTCTCGATACTTTTATCAGCTACATGTCATTCTTCCTCATGCAGAGTTTGTCAAGCCCATACGACCTTTTATGGCCTACTGTAAAGTTCCTGGGAATATCAACTAGATCAACTGGATCAACTGTATCAATGGTTATCTCCCTCTGGACTACTGAAGAGGAAGAAGGTATTGTCTCTCTTTCTCAATTAGTTTGACTCCTTCTAAGTCAAGTGACTCCCTCTGAAGTCTGAAGGATAAGCATATTCCTTTGTTGTTAACCTGCCTAGAACAAGAAAACAAACAAAAGGAAACAAGACAAGAGTATCTCCTAGTGGAGATTCATGAGTACATCTCTAGAATCAAAACATTTTAAGGATTCTTGTCACAACTACAACACCTACTTGTAATGTAGCAACCTTATAAATGTAGGTTATAGGCATGATAATTTAAAAACAATCAAACCCAGAGTCTTCACTTCCAGTGTGTTTCTCCTTTGGATGCACTGAGATCCTTCTAGATCCATGATTGCACCAAGGGTTCCTTCCTTCTGCAAGTACCCTTATGACAATGATGAAAATAATATATATACAAGTGCATACCTGAGAGTGTACACCAATGGAGGTTATGCTTGTTTGTCAATGTCATGATGATCAATGACATTCCTATCTTGTTTTCCATAGACTAGAAGGAAAATTATGTTATTGTAGCTTCCTGTGGCCACCTGCCACTGCTATACTTTATAAACAGACTTGTTTTCCCCTGTAGTTGGGGAGGCCTTGTTTCTTTGGTCCTGTAGAAACTTTCTTCATGCTTAGGACATACTTCAGACTTGGTCCTTCTATACCTCAGACACTCCTTCAAATTTGGGCTCGGAACTCTGCTCAACTGATACAGGGATACCTCCTTAGATTTGCACTAAGCAAGGTTTGGAACTGACTTGAATATGCCTCAAAACTTTGCTAGAATATGCCCAAAAACTGTCGCATTGTCATATTCATTCTATTCGTTCTTAACACATCACTCACATCAACCAAAGCTAACTTACATGATAAGATAAGAAAATTGATATTAAGGTTAATGTGCAAAAGATCAACATCCCGGCTTCTATCAACAACAATATTTGTTGTAGAGTTATATGTCAAGTAACTGTTCAATTTCATAAAAAATAATCATAGTTATTTATGCAACTTTTGATAACCTTGCTCCTGGTAAAGTAGTCTCCAAGATTTTTGGCTGAAAATTGTTGTTAGGCATAACATCCACCTTATACATGTCCCTTGCTATTGGAAAATTCATCTTAGGTTGCACATCTACTGCAGCCTTTTGTTATTGCCACATATTTTCTTGACACCATACTAGCAGATTCACTTATTCTGCAAATATTATTCAGATATAGTTATTGATTGTTGCAAATATACTTCCTACATTCAAAAATTGTGGGCATATAATGAACAATCCTTTGCAGCCAACTATCACATCATTACTATTCCAACACTTCACAACCATTATGAAGGTAGCACATTATGATTTGTTAGCATCAATGCAACAGGAATAAGGTTACTTCTCAAAGTCAACAAAATTACTAATAACCAGTAACATAACCAATGTTACATAACTTGTCTTTCTTGACTTTTCTTTTGAATAGTTAAGTTCCTTGATCTCTCGTGTAGTTGATTCTATTGTTCGGTTTCCTTTTGGTTGTGGCATCCCTCTCTCAATAGGTCAAGCCCTTTACCTTGTTGATGCTACCCTTTTCCAGCCTTCAAGTTGTTGCTAGATGCTTGTAGCTGCTACGGAGATGCTCCACAATCCTGCAGTCTAGGGTAGGCTTGCTCCTCAAGCCTGTGGCTACCTTATCTTAGCATTCTTCCCTTCTCATAGGCTTCGACCTCCTCTCCCATACACTTTAGCTGTTGTTCAAGGGTTTCAAATTCACCACATAATTTTTTTTTTAAAAGAAGATCCAACCCTTAGTGAGGTTTCTCCTTTGTTGTGGTCTCCTTTAACCAGGGTTTGGCCTAGGTTAGTAGGCTTGCGGCCATCTCTAAGTAATTTTACCACATAGATTTTTAAAGAGGGTCCAAACCTTTCCCTCTATGCAATAACAACAAGGTTTCACAGTCTTTTAGGTGACCACAGTCTTCCTTCAATCTTGAGCAAGTGGTATTCTTCAAGACCTGCTCTAATACCATGTTGAATTTTCAATGAGCTATGGCTCATGCATTCTCTTTAAATTTTTTGTTTAACTTTTACTTGAACCATAACTACTGTAGTAAACCAAGATCACAAGAAGAATAACCATGCACTAGAACACAAGAAGTATTCTGGGAAACCCTTCTCAACAAGGGAAGAAAACCTAACCAATCCTTTGCTATATTCTTCAAGAGAAAGACCTCCCACACCATCACCAAACCTAGCACACAAGAGGGTGTTGTAATTTTTATAATTTCATACCACAACCTCTGAAATTATGAGATGACACAATGATAAGTGTGTTTCCTCAATGCGGATTCACCTTTATTTATATAAGACTTGTCACATCAAATGATGTGTCTATTGGCACAATAGGGTCGACCTTAATAACTCAAAATATAATTAATAATTACCATATCAATTATCTTTTACATTAATTATCTTTTATATTAATTATCTTTTACATTAATTATCTTTTACATTAAGGTGGGGCCGACTTGTGCCCTTTACATAACAAATAGGGTTACATGTAATTTTGACTCCTGAACAATATACCAAGGGATCTCATACACCCACTAGTGCCCAACCACTAGGGGCACATCCATCTGTGCTCAGCCACAAGGATGTCCACATCTCTATCTCACTACATCTCACATGAGAACTACACTCACTAGTGCTCAACCACTAGGATCACGTTCACCTGTGTTCATCCATAGGCACACCCAACTCAACAGATCTTCTTTCTCACAGCGTTACACAGGAGGGTCATATGGATGTCATCATCTCAACTCTCTGCTCAAAGAAGGCTAATACATCATTTCATCTTTGTCTCATAACAATGCACCCATCTCATGGGATTTCACACGTTCACCTGTGCTTAGCCACAGGCATGTCCAACTCAACAGATCTTCTTTCTCACTGCGTTACACAGGAGAATCATCTGGAGTTCATCTCAACTCTCTAAGAAGGAGGCCAACACAACGTCCCAATTCTGTCTCAGATAGGAACCACACACCCAAATCAGGGGCTCTCTCTCAGGTATGTGTCCTAGAGGATGTCTCACGCAGTTGTAATCATCAACACAATTCAATCAATATTCATGGATTTTCATTGAACAAGGATTCCATACAAGGATGATAAGGGAATATATACTAGGATGATAGGGGAATATAACTTTATCAATGTTAGCATAGGTTAACATTATTTAATTGAAACATATGGCTTTCCATAACACGGTTGTTAAGTTTACATTCTCGTTATAGGCATTCTAATAAGGTTAAGTTGTGAACTAAAATGCAACCATTATAGATAACAATAGGGTGAACACAAAATCTATTTCTCATCATTAGTTTCAAAAAATAGGAATGATGGCATAGGGGTTCACTATTAGGTAATATTATACCATGTGAGTTCATATTTGTGGATTTAAAATTCTAAAAAAATGAAAATAATATATTGCCTAGTACATAGGGGTGAAGGGTTATTTTTAATATATTGAAAACATACAGATATTGGGGGGTGTTAAAATTATGTATTGGGGGGAGGTGTTAAACTAGGTATAGTGGGAGGGGGTAGGGGAGGTGTGTTGAATGTGTGCCTTTGGGTTGGACCAGTCCCCGCTCTTCAAGATCCACAATAACATATTCATTCTCCTCGGATTATCTTCTTGAGTCATTGTTTGATGGCCATAACCATTTCTACAACATAGGAAACTCTCACATATGCAATAATTTATATTGTTTCTTGTGCATTACGAGGCTTGTCATATCCTCCAACTCTCCTACATCAACCTACTAAATGTATTAACCAATCAATTTGAGACCCAACCAAATTGAGGAGTTGACCAAAAAATTTCATTAGAAATCTAGGATCTGACCAAGACATGAAAAGGTACCTTGTGGAAGGACTATGCAATGGATCTCCATATGGTAGAAACAAATAAAGGTCCATAGGAATCTACACTTCAACTTCTAGAAATGATTTTTCCCCACCCATTAAGGAATGTGATGTACACATTGATATATTAATGGCTCAAAATACGACATCTCTGCTAGTAGTCTCTTTGCTTGGTTTTGTCCTTTGGGAAAGAGAAGAGGAGGCATGAATTGGGTAACATGGACCATTTTGAGCTCATTGGATTATCCAAAGTTATTAATGTTGTTAGAATTCCTATTAATCTCCAATCAATTTGTGTTTAAATTAAAATTAATAGGAAAAAAAAGGGAAAACAAATGCAATCCTTCAATTTGTATAATCTTTAACTAATGTTTATAATTTAGAGTTGTGTCATGTTTTTATAATTGGGATAGAAATAAAAAAGTATATGAAAAATGAATACCTAGAATATTTAGTGAAAATAAAGGAGTTTTATTTGCATCTCTTAGCATGTGCATCTCTTTGTATGTATTAAAATATTTTCTTCATAACTATATATATATATATATATATATATATATATATATATATATATATATATATATATATATATATATATATATATATATATATATGTATTGGGGGAATCGGCAACTGACAGTTCTCGTACTCACGTGACACGGGGTCGATCCCTGTCGACTACCATTATAACCTAAGGTGCAACCACCCAGCCCGCAAGAATGGCGCACGAGTAAATCCGGGTGAGAATCGAACATGAGACTTCATTTTAAAAATTTCCTTCCATTTACACGACACTTGCCAATCCATCTACACCCATGCGGGCTATTTTCTTTATAAATATTAATAAGATATAATTTTTTTTGTTTAAGGTATATCTCTAATTCAAAGTGAAAAATAACTCTTTTTGAATATCATGAATATGGAAATAATTGTATATATAAATTATAAAAATAAAAATGAATATAAAAATAAATTTAGGATTTTTTACTAAATTATTTAACAATTAAATGAAAGGAAAAAATATTATTCAAAATATTGATAATTAAAAATAATATTACAAACAATGATGCACTAAAGAATAAATGAGAGTTAATGTAATATAAAGAGACCGTTAATTCAAGTTAAAAATATCAAAATTATCTTTTTAGTATAACTAGTTAATAAAAGGAAATGTTAAACTATGGTGTGCGAAAGAAATAAAAAATGAAAGGAAGTTAATGTATTATAAAAAGGTTATTAATTTAAATTAAAAGATCAAAATTATATTTTTATTATAATTAATTTATAAAATAAAAATGATTTCTCACAAGTTTTATAGTGAGTATGGTGTTACATAATATCTAAAATTTCATGAAGAAAGATTATGTAATCTCTACAATAATAAAATAATTAAAAAGTGAAAAATGAAAAATAATTTCTCTTATAATGTTTTTTTATTTATGTATACGTTTTTTTTTTGTAAATAAAAAGTATTGTATTAACTTGCTTTAGCAAAAATCACACATGTCTGAGTATACATTAGAGTATGTCATTTGTTATGTCACCATAGTGGAAACCAGAACATGTGAACACCATTGTTCATAAACCTTAAAAAAGGCATCTGTAAAAAACATGGGGATTTGCCACCTATTCTACCACAAGCATGGAAACCAGAACAGGCGGTGGACTAAGTGCCCCGACCAATTAGTGATCCATAACCAAAGTATGTGGTATGCAAAAAAATTAACACTAAGAGCAGATAAAAAACTTGTAAAAGCACTAGACATGAGGCGAACCTAGACGTCCATCCTGTCGAAGTCAAAAGACGAAAGGATGGCAGCAAGTCAGGCATCGACTTTTCACAAGATCGCTTGATAGGGAGTCGTACAGGACGTCCAAGCGCTTGTTGAGGGTCTGCTGGTTGTGCTGTTGCTCTGCCAAATCTTTGTGCATCTCAAAGATCAAGACCAGGTGGTCTTCCATAAGCCTGCAAGAGCTGGGAGCTGGGTGAGCCTGCTCTTCAACATCGTCGCCATCCCAGTTTGTTCCAGGGTCTTCTTCCATGTTAGCAATGAAAGAATCTTTAGCAGCAACATAATCTATGGCAGGGTCCTCTTCCATAGTGGTAGCAGAATTTTGTCCCAAGTGCTCCTCCTGAAGAAGGATTTCCTCTTCCACAATGCAGTCTGTCTTGATTAGCTCCTGGAAAGGGGTGGTGGTGCAAGTGGTCAGTTGTTGTTCCAAGGTGGTTGTCAGCAAGAATGGCAGAATTTCCTCCCAGTTGGGCGGAATTTCTTTTTCCACTGGACAACCTCCATGGAGACCCTCTGTGCTTGAAGGATGGGGCTCCGGTTGAGCCACCCATGTCAATTCGGATCAGAGGAGGGTGACTGGTATGAGTTGTCGCTTGGGATGAGAGCGAAAGAGGCAGGTTCCAGACATTTTTTCCTACCAAACCAGCTGTAATAGGCTGGCCCTCGCTGAGACTTACCTCTCTCAAGAGGCATGGCTAGCCAGAGCGCATGGCGAATGGAATCAACAGTGGTGCGGGCAGGAGACAGAGGATGGAATGCTAAGGCGTGGAGCAAAGCAAGTTGAATTAGACCATGAACTGTAGTCGAATGCCCAATATAGGACCCCCCACAGGACGATAAGACCAGGAGGACAGTGGAGTTGATGGCTCTGGTAGCCATAAGTGCGGGAGTAATGGCCATTAGTTGTTTCGTACTGATGTCGAGGAGTCGAACCTTAGTCTTCATTAAGACCCAATGCACTAAGCCTTGATAGACATAAAAACTAAACATCACAACTGGACAGAAGAGGAGGGTGACAGTGAGGGGATTTAACTACCCTCGTATCTGCCCCAACCGTTGATGCGTGTGTTCCATGTGTCACCCCATCTAGAGTCATTTATGTACATTTTAAAAACTCTTAATTTCACAATATTTATAATAATATTAATTTTTATAACTTGTTAACTCATGAAAATACAAAAAAATCTAAAACATTTCTCTCTAATTTTTTATTATATAAAAAAAAAAGTTTTAAAAAATTATTATATTTTTATTATTTTTTAAAAAAATTGATAAATTAAAGTTAATCTCAATTTTTAATATAATCATCATCCTAGTAATCTTTTTAAAATATATAAAATACAATATTAATAAATTTTTAAAAATAATAAAAGAGAAGAGTCATCTATTAAACTACCCTTACTTTTACCATTTTAACATTAACTCCATAAATCAGTAAAAAAATATACCCTTACTTTTATTTAACATTAATTCCATAAATGATCATCCACTTTGACTTATACAAGTAAAAAAAAAAAACACGTATTTTCAACTTTGTTTATTAATTTTATTTTCAACTTTATTTATTAATTTTATTTTCCTTGGGTGATGGTTGAAAGGTACTTGCACTTCTAAAGAGTATAACTTCATTATTTGAGATTAGAATCAAGCATATAATATGTAGTTGAAAAGCTCTCAAATTTCCATATACCATGGAGGTTACAAATGTTAATTCGTATACCAGCCAGTGTTACTTTTTGTTGTCTAATTCGTGATCATTACATTATTAATACCTACAACTCATGTGAATCATAATTATACGAAGTTAGATTTTAAAACCTACAACTTTTGTGAATCATAATTATACAAAGTTAGATTCTAGAAAAAAATATATATATAGGAAAACTCTTTATTAGTATCATGCCATGGTATCATTACAAAACTCTTAATGAGTATCATGTCATGGTAAAGGATATGAATTTTTAATCTACAAAGTAGTGTATCCAATTTCAGTATCATGCCATGGTATCATTACAAAACTTTTAATGAGTATCATGTCATGGTAAAGGATATGAATTTTTAATTTACAAAGTAGTGTATCCAGTTTCCTCAAAAACATATTAAATTGGCATCAAATGTTGTGAAATGAAAAGATGTCTTAGTTAATTGACTACTTTAGAGATGATAACATTGTCGGTTATGTCGACCCAATCTTAGGAGTGTTAAAATATAGAAAAGTCCCCAAAGTATGGTGGGCAATGTTGATTGGTTTCATGGACTTCGAAATGAAAAATGAGTCTAAACTAACATTATGAGGAGGGTGTGTAAGCAAATGTTGGATATGTTATCAATATGAGTCAAGTCACTTTTAGAACCAGATAATCCTCACACCACTAGTGCCCTTGGGCATATAAAGTGGTTGTCAAGATGAAATTCGATTGCTTACCTAAGACTAAAAGAAGTGGTTGATAGCTTATAAATTGTTTTTCTAATTGATTAGCATTATAAAATTTCATGTTTCCCAAATATAGATTTGGAGTTGCCATTAGGAATGATAAGTTCCTAGTCTTCTTGTCCATTTTATTTAACACCATAAAATTTGATTAATTGTTGTCATAACCAATGTTGTTGTATGTGGAGATCATCAAGTCACCAAGTCTTATTGGTCTAACATAAGCAAGAAGACTAGCCACCTTCTTAACTACGCTAACTACAATTGCATGGTTGAAGTTAACTACTCATCATGCATGCATGACTAGTTATGTGGTGGAAAAGGTGTAGTTCTCAATAAGTGAAAATATATGGGTCTATGTGGAGTGGTGCAATGCAAGTATGGTTTATATGGAGCATATAGCACAAGTGTGATTTATATTGCATGGGAGGTGCAAGTCACTGGATTATTTGATGTGCATGTTGTGATTGTTAATTATTGTGACGCGTGGCACCTGATCCAAGAGATTGTGATTTCGCAAGTCAGAGGTTTTAGCATGGAGCAAGGCGCAAGTTCCCGAAACACGAAATTGCGACGCGCCTGGGAGTTAGGCCCACGATCACAACTCGTGGTCAGTATGGTAGCAAGGCCATAAAGAAAGGGAAAGCGCATGTCAAGCAGCAGGCGGCTGAGGTTGTTCGAGGAGAGGATTGTGGTCGTCTGATTCGAAGCAAATCCAACCGTTGATCCAGATGGACCGTTTCGCGGTTTCGGGCATCAGAACATTATGAATCAAGGAGAGAGAGAAATCTCGAATTGCAAAAATCCCGAAATCTCATTTGGGATAAGCGCGAGGTCACGACCCGCGGTCGCGTGGGGCAAGGGAATGGAGCCGTGCAAAAGATCAAAACACCCCTCTTGATCTCAGTAGAAGATCTGTGTAATTTCAAGGCACCGAGATCAATTGAGAAGAGTCATGGGCACCACCTGGAACATCCACGGATGTCAGACTCCATCCCAATCCCGATGCAGGTAGTTAATGAAAATGGGGGAGGTGGTTGAAACCTCATTTCACCACATAAATGGAAAGCATGGAAGAGTCGGTCGTGAAGGGAAGATTGTCAGCCGGAAGTTTCATGTCATGGATTTTTTGTAAAGCCCATACTGATCTGATCTTGTGTTTGACAGAAGAATGCAAGTGCAGCCTGACAGAAGAAGAAGCAGATGTCAAGCCTTAAATGCAATGACCAGAGTGTGCTTTTGAAGGGAGAAATTTGCTTTGAGTATAAATACTCAGTTTTGATATTTTGTTAGGGTCGATGGTTGAGCTAGGCTCCCGTATTGTAAAGTTTTAATGAAGCTCTGGTTCTTATGGTTATGTATCTATAGTTGAGACTTCTTGTTTAATGTAAGTCAACTTCTTTCATTTCTCTGTAAACAGTTGTGTCAGAACACTCGAGCATGGAGGATCCAGTCGAGGGTAGTTATGTTTTTGTGATGTAGGTTTGATCACAATGATATCGCGACCAGTTTTAATTAGTTTCTATGTTGAATTTTCCCTCCAATGTTGAATGACTCGGGCATGGATGATCCAGTCGGATCGTTGTTATTGAATTGTGATGTATGTTTGATTTCAGTTCAGTGATAACTCCATTCAGTTCCTTAAAACTCTGAACCAAGAGGATCTTGTCTTCTGAGTTTTTCCTCTTTAGGCTGCTGGAAGACCGGATGTCCATAGAAGACCTCTTCACTCTCCTCAAGTTCATCCCCCTACTCACCTTTATTACAACTTACTCACTGAAGTTAGATCAAGACCTCATCTTCATATGCACACCAACCCAGTTTTCTAAGTTAAAGCAACATAATCATGAGGCTGCATCCATTAGACCACCCTTAAATTTATTCATTGTGACATATAAACTGATGGGTACTAGGCTTACCTCTGCCGCAATCCTGAGGTGACTTCCAGTGCTAACATTTTTGGCGTCGTTGCCGGGGAACGAATTGAATACTTTTCCCCGGGATAGAACAACAACGAGCTACTGATTCTGAAGGTGCATCAGACATCAGTACCATTAAAGATTACAACCCTTTACCCGACGACTCCATCGTCTGGCGACTCCACTGTTTCAGTTCTGGCTCCTAAAGGCAGACACATGAGGTCCACTTCATTGCTGCCTCTAGCAATGTCTGAAGCTGACTCTGAGGAAATTATCAGAAAGGGAAAGACCGCTCAAAAAGGTACCTCCACTATTGTACCAACTTTTTCTGATAATTTTCATAATCCCTCTTTACAAACTCCAGTAACTGTTTCTGATTCTGTTATTATACAAACTGCTGGAGTTTCAAGAAATTTAAGTTTTGGGAGTTTTTCTGCCGATTTCTGCCCTCATGTTCTTGGTTTGGAAGGAGAGAACTTTGACACCCCTTTCTCTCCCG
This sequence comes from Picea engelmannii, assembly GCA_009831015.1. Taxonomy (NCBI): domain Eukaryota; kingdom Viridiplantae; phylum Streptophyta; class Pinopsida; order Pinales; family Pinaceae; genus Picea; species Picea engelmannii. The sequence continues at coordinate 50,923 of ML810296.1, forward strand.
AAGTTGTGAAGTGGAAGGAGAGAGCTTTGACCTTAGAAGACTTTCTTACTCCTCCTCGTATTAGAGTTGTTGTAGTTCACGTCCAAATGGCAGGTGATAATCCTCCTAGGAATAGGATGGTTGAGAGATTGGTTGCTAGATACGCCCCTCTGGTCTTACCTCAGTCTATGAATGCTCTCCTAGCCACATAATACCTTAAGTATATGCCCCACTTCACAGGGGAGGGAGACGCGACGACAGAAGAGCACCTTTCATCCTTTTATAGATTTGCAGAGATTCAGGCCATCGAGAATGAAGATGCATGGATGAGAGTTTTTGTACAAAGCCTTGATGTTGATGCCAAGGAATGGTTTAAGGACTTGCCTCCTGGATCTATTGACGGGATCGCTACTCTGGATGATGCATTCTTAAGGAACTGGGGGAATAAAAAATATCCCCTTTATTATATTACAGAATTTGGGGCACTTAAGAGAGAGGAGGGGGAATCTGTTTCAGACTTCTCAAAGAGATTTAATAAAATGTATAAAAGGATTCCAGCCGAAGTTAAACCTACATAAATATCTTCCAAAATGACTTATGCTAATGCTTTCCACCCTGACTTTTGCCTACTGTTGAGAGAAAGAAGAGATACCTCTTTGGCTCATATGCAAGATGCAACCCTTGAAGTAGAATCCAATATATTGGAAGTTGACAAACTTAGGGGTAAATCTAACAGAGACAAGGGAAAAGGTAGGTCTGAAAACCCGACTTCTAGTTCCTTTGTTGCCTCCCCTATAACAGATGAAACAACCAAGCTACTAAAATCACTTTCTGCTAGAATGGAAAAGATCGAATTAGAAGGAAAGCATAATTACAAGAATCCCCAAAATGTTGATAACAGAGGTAACTATAGGAGGCCTAACAATAATCCTTGGATTATCCAAAGAGACCAGAGGAATAGAGATAGAGATGATAATAAAATCCAGACCCCTCTCCAAAATAATCTTGTTGCTGATGAAGAAAAAGGGGATGAATACCTAGATCCCAAAATCCATTGTCTTGCTGATACCACCTCTTTTCCTCACTTAAATCAGTCTGCATACGAGGAATCTCTCATGGACAGTCAGTTGAATGAGCTGAGTAAAGGGGACAAGGCCAACGAAAACCCCAATAGATATAACCTCAGGTCCAAGAAGAAAGAAGGAAAGCCTAATTTTCCTAAGTAGCCTACCAGAGCAGAGAAGCCTGTTGAAGATGTAGCAGATGACAACAAAGGTAAGAAAGTTTGAACCCCCTCTCAAGTGGCCATAACTCTTGGCCAAGAAGTGAAAGAAATCCTAAACCCTACATTCCCTTTTAATTTTTAGCACGAGGTTCAAAATATTAGGATCCCTGTACCCCTTTCAGAGCTGGTCAAGCATGAAGATTTCAAAAGGAGCTTCTCTAAGTTGTTGATGCTTGAACCCACAATTCATCCCACAGACTCAATCAATTTGCAAGATGAAAATCCAACAGTTATATGAGTACCTATGATAGAAGACAGAGATGAATCATCCCCTCCCTTCTATACATCACTGAATATACATGATAAAGTGCTACATAATTGTCTGATGGATTGAGGAGCATCTCATAATATCTTGCCCAAAATTGTCATGGAAGAACTGGGATTGGAAACCACAAAAACTTACCATGACTTGTATTCCTTTGACTCTAGGAAAGTGCAATGTCTTGGGGTTATCAAAGACCTAGTTGTGACTTTGTTTCAGCTGCCCATGAAAAGTGTGGTTATGGACATTGTAGTGGTTGATGTTCCCCCCAAGTTTGGCATGCTTTTGTCAAGATCTTGGATAAAAAGGCTTGGCGGAACCTTGCAAATGGACCTCACGTATGCCACTATTCCTGTGTTTGGGGGGGGGGGGAGCATAGAATAATTTACAGGGAATCCCAGCTGTCATATATTATAAGTGATGAAGCAAACCCCACCAATCATCCTATAATTTCACTTGACACTGATCTGGGGTCTAGTTTGTTACAGCTCACTGATGCTCCCGACCCTCCCCTTAAACTCAGAAAGCAGTCTGTTACTTTTCATGAAGATTCTCCTCTCACCACTTATGTTTGGAAGATGTTCTTTGATGGAGCCTCTTCTAAGGATGTTGTTGGTGTTGGAGTGGTTTTTATTTCAGCTTCTTGAGAGACCATATCTCTGTCCTACAAACTGGAAATTGAAGCTACCAATAATATGGCAGAGTATGAAGCTCTTGTTTTGGGCTTAAGGGCTGCAAAGGACATGGGGATCAAGGAAATTTCTGTGTTTGGGGATGCAGAATTGATTGTTAATCAGATTAGAAATATTTATTAAGCTAAGCATCCCAAGATCAGAACTTATAGAAATGAAGTATGGAACCTGATTGACAGTTTTTTATTGGCTTTCAACATTTCATTCATTTCGAGAGAGGAAAACACGGTGGTTGATTCTTTGGATGTTTCAACAAGCAATTTCAGAGTTCCCCCTGCCACCCAAGCTCATGTATGATATAGAAGTAAAATACAGGCCCTATATACCTGACAATGTCAAGCATTGGAAGGTGTTTGAGGATGATCTTGATATCAAAAGGTTCCTGGAGATTGTTGAGGAATTTTCAGCATTGCATAAAGATCTGGATCCTAATTCTGAAAATGAGCCTCACACTGATGTATTTTTGAAGAAAATTCCTAATCATCATATTGTGCAGTTGCCTAACAATCACTTTCCCAAGGGACTAGTCGCTTTGGAAAGGATATTTGATAGTAATGATGTGGCAGTAAAATCTAAGAGGCCCATTGATGATGCTGAGATATCTGAGTGCAACATTGGTATAGAGGAGAATCCAAAATTTGTCAAGTTTTCAAGCAGCTTGTCGAGGGAGCAAAGGTCCGAGTATGTTGAGCTATTAAAAAAAATTGTTGATGTGTTTGCCTAGACTTATGAGGATCTTAGAACATATGATACCAGCATTATTGAGCACAAGATCCCACTGAAGGAAGAAACCAAACAATGTAGGTAGAAGTTAAGACAGATAAATCCTATGTTGTTGCCTATCATGGAGAGAGAGGTGAAGAATCTTTTGGACGCTCAGATTATTGTGCCATTGAGATATTCTAAGTGGGTGGCAAATTTGGTCCCAGTAAGAAAGAAAAGTGGAGAAATCAGACTTTGTGTTGATTTCAGAAACCTGAACAAGAGCTCGAAGAAGGACAACTACCCTTTTCCAAAGATGGAACACATATTACAAAGGGTGACTGGTTCATTTAGGATGTCCATGATTGATGGCTTTTCTAGCTACAATCAGATCCCAGTCTTTCCTGAAGATAGAGAAAAAACAAGCTTCACCACTCCTTGGGATACATTCATGTATGCCAAGATGCCCTTTGGGTTGATGAACGCAAGGGAAACCTTTCAGGGAGCTATGAATATAGCTTTCATTAGAGAAAAAGATAAATTTGTGGTCATCTATCTGGATGATGTCACGGTTTTCTCCAGCTCTAATGTAGAGCATTGTGAGCATTTGAAAAAGGTTTTCTTGAAATGCAGGAAATTTGGTATCTCCTTAAACCCCAAGAAACCGTTATTTTCCATGAACGAAGGGAAATTATTGTGGCTTATAGTATCTACTGAGGAAGTAAGGATTGATCCCAGCAAGGTGGAAGCGATCCAAACCTTATCACTCCCTAGGTTCAGTAGAGAAGTCTAGTCTTTCCTGGGAAAGATTAATTTTTTGAGGAGGTTTGTTTCCAATTTTGATGAATTGATAAAGCTTATAACAACCATGTTGAAGAAGGGAAATGAAGTTAAGTGGACTACTGAGTGTCGAAATTATTTTGATCAGATAAAGAAAACCTTGACTGAAGAACCTGTGCTTCACAGTCCTGATTACTCAAAGGATTTCCTCATTTTTTCATTTGCTTCGTTTGATACAGTAGCGGTTGTTTTGTTGCAGAAGAAAGCTGAGGGGATGGATCAGTCTATTTCCTTTTTCAACTGGGCATTAAGGAACGTTGAGGTAAAATATGACATCATGGAGAAGCAGACCTACGCTTTGGTAAAGGCTCTCAAAGCCTTCAGAGCATATGTGTTGCACTCAAAGATTATTGCATATGTTCCTTTAGCTTTTGTGAAGGACATTCTCATTCAGCCCGACATAGATGGAAGGAGGAGCAAGTGGATTTCCCAGCTCCTTGAATTCGATTTGGACATAAATCCCACCAAACTTGTTAAAGGTGAAGGTTTAGCCAAGATATTGGTTGAATCTAATTATGAAGATTTGGGGGTTAATTTTAGCAGCACCTGCTCAGAAAATCAGCAGGCTGAGTTTTCTCGTACAGGCCCACAAGTCAGCCCTCCATTGGCAGAGTGCACCTGGTACAAAGACTATATATTTTTTCGGCAAGAGTTGCGACCTCCATATGGTATGGGAAAAATTAAGGCAAGAGCTCTTAAGCTCAAAGCAATTAAATATTGCCTTATTGAGCAGGTTTTGTATTGGTAAGACCCTTTGGGAATGCTTATGATATGTTTAGACCCATTAGAGGCCTAAAAGATTATGTTTGATTTTCATGATAGCCTATGTTAGGGACATCACTTTTGGAGAAACACGGCCTACAAAATTCTCAGGGCTGTGTATTTTTGGCCTACTCTATTCACTGATGTCTGTGAAAAAATTAGAGCTTGTATTAAATGTCAAAAATTCGCTGGGAAGCAACAACTGAAATCCCTGCCTTTGAAACCTGTGGTTGCTTTAGGGCCCTTCCAACAATGGGGCCTAGACTTCATTGGGAAAATTCATCCCGCATCAACTCGTCAACACAGATGGATCCTGACTGCCACAAAATATTTTACTAAGTGGATAGAAGCTATCCCCACAAGGAGTGCTTCTCATAAGGTGATCATTGGTTTTCTGGAGAATATTGTAGTAAGGTTTGGTTGTCCGAACAGAATCATCGTTGCTAATGCTACATCCTTCAAGGCTGAACCACTGACCAAGTTTTGTGAGAAGTTCAGAATTTCATTTATCCACTCTACCCCTTACTATCCACAACACAATGGATTAGAACAGTCCTCTAACAAAAGCCTAATAAAGATAATCAAAATATTGTTAGAAGACAACAAGAAAGCATGGGATTCAAAGCTCAAGTTTTCTCTGTGGGCTGACAGGGTGACAACAAAGAGGTCCCTGGGCATCTCCCCTTTCAATATTGTATATGGAACTGAAGTAGTTTTTCCTTCTCAGCTCGCCTTGTTAATGGAAAAGTTCTTCCAAGACTACCAGGAAGAGCCTGATGACATGATCAAGAGAATACATCAACTGGTAGAAGTGCAGCATGCTAGGGAGAAACTTCTAGACAAAGTGCATGAAAGTCAACAGAAGATCAAGCAAGCCTTCAACAGAAAGGCGAGAAAAGAGGATTTCCAGCTGGGAGATCTAGTACTCAAATGGGATGCACCAAATTAGGACAAGGGAAAACATGGTAAACTCGAAGCCCTTTGGTTCGAATCCTTCAAGATTGTTGAGGCGTTTTCAAATAATACTTACAGGGTGCAGAATCTAGGGGGTGATAAATTTTTTGGTGGCCCAGTAAATGGTCACTTCCTAAAAAAGTTTTATTTTTAAAGCCACAGTAGGTGTCCCACCATTGTAAATACTGTTCATGTTTTATGTTTATTTTGTTTTGTTTTTAATAGAAGACTCCACAACCCAACACTAAGGCACTGAAGCCACAGAAGGAGTTCTTAGAGACTCGCAGGGAGGACTCTATCCCCCATGGAGCCTAATGTTATCACATAAACTTGTCAAAACCTTAAAGGTTTGTGGTTTCTACCTAAGTCTGTATTTTTGCCTGTCTCTCCTCCTTTTGCAGACCCGATTGTAAGTTTTTCCTCTCGGCTTGTAGTTTTTCTTCTGTCTGCCTTCGTCCATTTGATTGACCTGTTTTCTCTAAGACTGATCACTTGTCTCTTGACCTCTGTCACTGATCATTTGTTTTCTCGAGCCCTCAGTCAGTCGTCCAGGTAATTGTTCACAGAAACCACAGCCATAAACATAAGCTCAGCACTTAGAGCGGGCTGGTATGGAATTAAATCAAGAGAGCAAGCAAGATCGACTTTCAACAGCATAGATCCATCAGGCAGATTGGATCGACAGCCATCGAGCGATCGAGATCACAGAGTTGCACGAAGTATAGCATCAGAGTTCTGAAATCCTGAGGCCAATCCTAGCCGTTGATCCTAGGAAGGACACGTGGCGCAAGATTAGCAATTTTGTGGTTTCGCAAGATGGAGCGGTCAAAGAGAAGAGTCTCTACAACTCGCGGAATGAGAAATAGCGAAAAGATCACAACTGCTGATCAAAAGAGAGATCTAAACTGTCGAAATCCACATCTAGGCACATAGGTGAAGATCAAATCTGGATCGTTGGGACAAAGGTAGATCAGAGTCGTCTGATGCAAGGGGACACGTGACGCAGATAAGAGAAATCATGATTTCACGTTTCAGAGGTTTCAGCATAGAGCAAGGCGCGAAGTCCCAAGTCCCTAAATGTCGATAACTGAGGTCCCGAAGTGTTGATATCCTGAAATGTCAATATTCTTCTGGGTCGTCTGATCAAAGGGGACGCGTGGCACCTGATCCAAGAGATCGTGATTTCACGAGTCAGAGGTTTTAGCATGGAGCAAGGCCCAAGTTCCCGAAACATGAAATCACGACGCGCCTAGGAGTTAGGCCGACGATCACAGCCCGCAGTCAGTATGGAAACAGGGCAATAAATAAAGGGAAAGCGCATGTCAAGCAGTAGGCGACTGAGGTTGTTCGAGGAGAGGATCATGGCCATCTGATTCGAACCAAATCCAACAGTTGATCCAGACAGACCGTTTTGCGGTTTCGGGCATCGAAACATTGTGAATCAAGGAGAGCGAGAACTCCTGAATTGCGAAAATCCTGAAATCTCATTTGGGATAAGCACGATGTCATGGCCCGCGGTCACGTAGGGCAAGGGAATGGAGTCGTGCAAAAGATCGAAACACCCCTCTTGATCTCAATATAAGATCTGTGTAATTTCAAGGCATCGAGATCAATTGGGGAGAGTCATGGGCACCGCCTGGAACATCCACGGATGTCAAACTCCATCCCGAGCCCAATGCAGGTAGTTAATGAAAATGGGGAAGGTGTTTGAAACCTCGTTTCACCACATAAATGGAAATCATAGAAGAGCCAATCGTGAAGGGCAAATTTTCAACCGGAAGTTTCATGTCATGGATTTTCTTGTAAATCCCATATCGATATGATCTTGCGTATGACAAAAGAATGCAAGTGCAGCCTGACATAAGAAGAAGAAGATGTCAAGCCTTGAATGCAATGACTAGAGTGTGCTTCTGAAGGGAGCAAGTTGCTTTGATTATATATACTCAGTTTTGATATATTGTTAGGGTCGATGGTTGAGCTAGGCTCCCGTATTGTAAAGTTTTAATGAAGCTCTGGTTCTTTTGGTTATGTATTTGTAGTTGAGACTTATTGTTTAATGTAAGTAAGCTTCTTTCATATCTCTGTAAACGGTTGTGTTAGAACACTCGGGCATGGAGAATCCAGTCGAGGGTAGTTATGTTTTTGTGATGTAGGTTTGATCACAGTGATATCGCGACCAATTTTAATTAGTTTTTGTGTTGACTTTTCCCTCCAATGCTGAATGAATCGAGCATGGATGATCCAGTCAGATCATTGTTATTGAATTGTGATGTATGTTTGATTTCAATTCAGTGATAAATTCATTCAGTTCCTTAAAACTCTGAACCAAGAGGATCTTGTCTTCTGAGTTTTTCCTCTTTAGGCTGCTGGAAGATCGGATGTCCATAGCAGATCTCTTCACTCTCCTCAAGTTCTTCCTCCTAATCACCTTTATTACAACTTACTGACTAAATTTAGATGAAGACCTCATCTTCTTATGCACACCAACCCAATTTTCTGAGTTAAAGGGACATAATCCTGAGGTTGCATCCATTAGACCACCCTTAAAGTTATTCATTGTGACATATAAACTGATGGGTACTAGGCTTACCTCTGTCGCAATCCTGAGGTGACTTCCAGTTCTAACATTTCTGGCGTCGTTGCCGGGGAAAGAATTGAAGACTTTTCCCCAGGATAGAACGACAGCGAGCTACTGATTATGAAGGTGCATCAAACATCAGTACCATTGAAAATTGCAACCTACACCTAGCGAGTCCACCGTCTGGCGATTCCATTGTTTCTACTCCATTGTTTCAGTTCTAGATCCTCAAGGAAAACACACGAGGTCCACTTCACTACTGCCTCTAGCAACGTCTGAAGATGACCCGGAGGAAATTATCAAAAAGGGAAAGACCGCTCAAAAAGGTACCTCCACTACTGTACCAAGTTTTTCTGATAATTTGCATAATCCCTCTTTACAAGCTCTAGTAATTGTTTTTTATTCTCCTATTATAAAAACTACTGGAGTTTTAATAAATTTAAGTTTTGGGAGTTTTCCTGCTGATTTCTCCCCTCCTATTCTTGGTTTGGAAGGAGAGAGCTTTGACACTCCTTTCTCCCCTGAAGTTGTGAAGTGGAAGGAGAGATCTTTGACCTTAGAATACATTCCTACTCCTCCTCCTATTAGAGTTGTTGTAGTTACAGAAGGGGAAACCTCTGTTACCTCTAGCCCCTCATCTTTATCTCTTAACGCTCAACCTTTTCATTTTTCTCCCATAATCACAGCCCTAGTCTCGCCCGTCCAAACTCCATCTCCACCTAGTTCACCTCCAGTTCACGTCCAAATGGCAGGTGCTAATCCTCCTAGGAACAAGGTGGTTGAGATATTGGTTGCTAGATATGCCCCTTTGGTCTTACCTCAGCCTATGAATTCTCTCCTAGACACAGACTACCTTAAGTATATGCCCCAGTTCATAGGGTAGGGAGACACGGCGATAGAAGAGCACCTTTCATCCTTTTATAGATTCGCAGAGATTTAGGCCATCGAGAATGAATATGTGTGGATGAGATTTTTTGTAGAGAGCCTTGATGGTAATGACATGGAATGGTTTAGGGACTTGCCTCCTGGATCTATTGATGGGATCGACGCTCTGGATGATGCATTCTTAAGGAACTGGGGGAATAAAAAATATCTCCTTTATTATATTACAGAATTTGGGGCACTTAAGAGAGAGGAGGGGGAATCTTTTTCAGACTTCTCGAAGAGATTTAATAAAATGTATAAAAGGATTCCAGTCGAAGTTAAGCCTACATAAATGTCTTCCAAAATGACTTATGCTAATGCTTTACACCCTGACTTTTGCCTACTATTGAGAGAAATAAGAGCTACGTCTTTGGCTCATATGCAAGATGCATCCCTTGAAGTAGAATCCAATAAATTGGAAGCTGACAAACTTAGGGGTAAAGCTGATAGAGACAAGGGAAAAGGTAGGTCTGAAACCCTGACTTCTAGTTCCTTTGTTGCCTCCCCTATAACAGATGAAACGACCAAGCTACTAAAATCACTTTCTACTAGAATGGAAAAGATCGAATTAGAAGGAAAGCAAAATTACAGGAATCCCCAAAATGTTGATAACAGAGGTAACTATAGGAGGCCTAACAATACTCCTCAGATTATCCAAAGAGACCAGAGGAATAGAGATAGAGATGATCAAAAAATCCAGACTCCTCTCCAAAATAATCATGTTGCTAATGAAGAAAAAGGGGATGAAGACCTTGATCCCAAAATCCATTGTCTTGCTGATACCACCTCTTTTACTCACTTAACTCAGTTTGCATACGAGGAATATCTCATGGACAGTCAGCTGAATGAGTTGAGCAAAGGGGACAAGGCCAACAAAAACCCCAATAGATATAACCTCATGTCCAAGAAGACAGAAGGAAAGCCTAATTTTCCTGAGCAGCTGACCAGAGCAAAGAAGCTTGTTGAAGATGTAGCAGATGGCAACAAAGGTAAGAAAGTTCGAACCCCCTCTCAAGTGGCCATAACTCTTGTCCCAGAAGTGAAAGAAATCCTAAAGCCTACATCCCCTTTTAATTTTTAGCATGAGGTTCAAAAGATTAGGATCCTTGTACCCCTTTTAGAGTTGGTCAAGCATGAAGATTTCAAAAGGAGCCTCTCTAAGCTGTTGATTCTTGAACCCACAATTCATCCCATAGACTCAATCAATTTGCAAGATGAAAAGCCTACAATTATCTTAGGACCTCTGATAGAAGACATAGATGATTCATCCCTTCCATTCTATACATCATTGAATATACATGATAAGGTGTTGCATAATTGTTTGATGGATTCAAGGGCATCTCATAATCTCGTGCCCAAAATTGTCATGGAAGAACTGGGATTGGAAATCACAAAAACTTACCATGACTTGTATTCCTTTGACTTTAGGAAAGTGCAATGTCTTGATGTTATGAAAGACCTAGTTGTGACTTTGTTTCAGCTTCCCATGAAAAGTGTGGTTATGGACATTGTAGTGGTTGATATTCCCCCCAAGTTTGGCATGCTTTTGTCAAGATCTTGGATAAAAAGACTTGGGGGAACCTTGCAAATGGACCTCACGTATGCCACTATTTCTGTGTTTGGGGGGGATCATAGAAGAATTTATAGGGAATCTCAGCTCGCATATATTATTAGTGATGAAGCAAACCCCACCAATCATCCTATCTTTGCACTTGACACTGATCTGGGGTCTAGTTTGTTACAACTCATTGATGCTCCCGAGCTTCCCCTTAAGCTCAAAAAGTTGTCCGTTACTTTTCATGAATATTCTCCTCTCACCACTTCTATTTGGAATATGTTCTTTGATGGATCCTCTTCTAAGGATGTTGTTGGTATTGTAGTGGTTTTTATTTCACCTTCTCGAGAGACCATATCTCTGTCCTACAAACTGGAATTTGAATCTACCAATAATATAGAAGAGTATGAAGATCTTGTTTTGGGCTTAAGGGCTGCAAAGGACATGGGGATCAAGGAAATTTTTGTGTTTGGGGATACAAAATTGATTGTTAATCAGATTAGAAATCTTTATCAAACTAAGCATCCCAAGCTCATAACTTATAGAAATGAAGTATGGGACCTGATTGACAGTTTTTTCTTGGCTTTCAACATTTCATTCATTCCGAGAGAGGAAAACACGGTGCTTGATTCTTTGGTTGTTTCAACAAGCAATTTCAGAGTTCCCCCTACCACCCAAGCTCAGGTATGATATAGAAGTAAAATACAGGCCCTCTATATCTGACAATGTCAAGCATTGGAAGGTGTTTGAGGATGATCTTGAGATCAAAAGGTTCATGGATACTGTTGAGGAAGTTTCAGCATTGCATATAGATCTGGATCCTAATTCTGAAAATGAGCCTCACACTGATGTATTTTTGAAGAAAATTGCTAATCATCATATTGTGCAGTTTCCCAACAATCATTTTCCCAAGGGACTAGTCCCTTTGGAAAGGATATTTGACAGTAATGATGTGGCAGTAAAAGATAAGAGGCCCATTGATGATGTTGAGATATCTGAGTGCAACATTGGTACAAAGGAGAATCCAAAATTTGTCAAGTTGTCAAGCAACTTGTCGAGGGAGAAAAGGTCCGAGTATGCTGAGCTATTAAAAAAGTTTGTTGATGTGTTTGCCTGGACTTATGAGGATCTTAGAACATATGGCACTAGCATTATTGAGCACAAGATCCCACTGAAGGAAGAAGCCAACCCATTTAGGAAAAAGTTAAGACAGATAAATCCTATGTTGTTGCCTATCATGGAGAGAGAGGTGAAGAAGCTTTTGGATGCTCAGATTATTGTGCCATTGAGATATTCTGAGTGGGTGGAAAATTTGGTCCCAGTAAGAAAAAAAAGTGGAGAAATCAGACTTTGTGTCGATTTTAGAAACCTGAACAGGAGCTTGAAGAAGGACAACTACCCTTTTCCAAAGATGGAACACATATTACAAAGGGTGACTGGTGCATCTAGGATGTCCATGATTGATGTATTTTTTGGCTACAATTAGATCTCTGTCTTGCCTGAAGATAGAGAAAAGACAACCTTCACCACTCCTTGGGGTACATTCATGTATGCCAAGATGCCCTTTGGGTTGATGAACACAGGGGCAACCTTTCAACAAGCTATGGATATAGCTTTCATCAGAGAAAAAGACAAATTTGTGGTTATCTATCTGGATGATGTCACGGTTTTCTCCAACTCTGTTGTAGAGAATCGTGAGCATTTGAAAAAGGTTTTCTTGAAATGCAGGAAATTTGGTATCTCCTTAAACCCCAAGAAATCATTATTTTCCATGAAGGAAGGGAAATTACTGGGCATATAGTATCTACTGAGGGAGTAAGGATTGATCCCAGTAGGGTGGAAGCGATCCAAACCTTGTCACTCCCTAGGTCCAGGAGAGAAGTCTAGTCTTTCCTGGGAAAGTTTAATTTTTTGAGGAGGTTTGTTTCCAATTTTGATGAATTGGTAAAGCTTATAACAACCATGTTCAAGAAGGGAAATGATGTTAAGTGGACTACTGAGTCTTGAAATTCTTTCTATCAGATAAAGAAATCCTTGACTGAAGAACCTATGCTTAGCAGTCCTGATTACTCAAAGGATTTCCTCATTTTTTCATTTTCTTTGTTTGATAGAGTAGTGGTTGTTTCGTTGCAGAAGAATGTCGAGGGGCTGGAGCAGCCTATTTCCTTTTTCACTTGAACATTAAGGGACGCTGAGGTAAAATATGACATCATGGAGAAGCAGGCCTACACTTTGGTAAAGGCTCTCAAAGCCTTCAGAGTCTATGTGTTGCACTCAAATATTATTGCATATGTTCCTTCAACTTCTGTGAAGGACATTCTCATTCAGCCAAACATAGATGGAAGGAGGAGCAAGTGGATTTCCCAGCTCCTTGAATTCGATTTGGAAATAAATCCCACCAAACTGGTTAAAGGCCAAGGTTTAGCCAAGATATTGGTTGAATCTAATTACGAAGCTTTGGGGGTTAATTTTAGCAGCACCTGCTCAAAAAATCAACAAGCCGAGTTGTCGTGTACAGTCCCACAAGTCATCCCTCCATTAGCAGAGTGCACCTGGTACAAAGACACTATATTTTTTCTGCAGGAGTTGCGACCTCCAGATGGTATGGCAAAGAGTAAGGCAAGAGATTTTAAGCTCAAAGCAATTAAATATTTCCTTATTGAGTAGGTTTTGTATTGGAAAGACCCTCTGGTAATGCTTATGAGATGTTTAGACCCATTAGTGGCCCAAAATATTATGTTTGATTTTCATGATAGCCTATGTGGGGGACATCACTTCTGGAGAACCACGACCTACAAAATTCTCAGGGTTGTGTTGGCACAGGGGCAGACCCGGGGTTCAGCTCCAAGGGTGCACCCACAAGCCCTAACTACTGGCCCTTTCGACAACACCTGTGAAGCAGATACAATCTCACCCAAAGCATCTATGGGGGGGTTGCAGGACAAAGATGTCTACAACCAAGGGGATATCAAGTGGATCCAATACAAAATCAATACAACAGTTATATATCATCTACCAGTGCAGATATACTCCGCAGAACTATCTATAAAATCTAACATAGTAATGCAATAGTGATATACCACATGACAAAGAACAGAGCATCAATCACACACAACACAAAATATACATGGTTCACCCCCTGTCTAGGGCTACGTCCACAGAACTGTGCTTTATAATATATTAAGATGAAGCATGCAGTTCTCGTCTGCGCTCTTAGCTAGCAGATCTTCTTTCTTCTTCTCTCTATCTCTCCCCTTCCTGCGCACCCAGTTGCAAGGTTGATCTTCGCACCCAGCTGAAGATCTTACAATCCCAAAAGGCTCTACGCTCAACACTTCTCTCTTACACAATAATCCTCACTCAATCACACAATAACAAACATGACAACAACAACAACCCATCCCAAGTCCTTTAGACCGCTATTTATATATTAAAATAGTTCTCAGCCACCTTTAAGCTAAAACCTAAGTGTCAAAACCCTAGATATCTAAAACCCTAGGTCAACTTGACACGCGTTTTCAGGGCTTCGCCAGCCTGTCTTTCCTTCCTTCTCGCATGGTGCTCCAAAGAATCCAATAGTGGCTTTTTCTGCTTGTTGATTTGTCCACGATCCATCTTCCTTGTTGATCTGTCATCCTCGATCTCTTTGTCCAATGTCTTGCTTTCTCTTAATTCGCTTCGTCTTTTCTGCTCTTTTGCTCACTTCGACTTAGTAACAGTCACTGTGTCTTCCACGTAGTTCAAGTTTTTCCTTTTCTTCCTTGATCTTCGCTTGCTTCCATAACCAAGGGCCAACAGGCCCCCAACACTCACCTATGACTTGTCCCGAGGCACTTCAGATCTGATCCCTCTGCTTGGCTTTGTCTTCATACTATGCAGGGAAGCGTGTGCTTCCAACTCTAGTCCTCCCTTCCTCCCTTATGCAGACTGTCTCTTTTTTTGTGTCTAGTATTTAGTTTCAACTACACCTGGTACCTAGACCCTTATCGTCATGATTTTACCAAGAGCTACGAGGCAACTGGTTGTCATAATACAACTTCAACTAGCTCCTGTTCACCAAACCTTCCTTCCATTCTCCATTCAAAGTCTTCAACTGCGCAACTCCTCCTTCTGTAACATAGGAAACCTTGTATGGCTCGAGCCAATGCGTTTTGAGTTTTCTTGGATGCTTCATGAATTTATTGTCATATACCAATACCAGATCACCTTGCTTAAATGCCTTCTTCTTGATGTGTCTGTCATGGTAGGCCTTCTCTCTTTCCTTATGTACCTGCTGATGAAATCCTGCAACAAATCTGTCTTCCTCCAATTTGACCAACTGTGCAAGCCTCTCTCGAACAACGCCAGTGTCGTCCATATCTTTAAAGGCAAAAATTATTAAGCTTGGTACCAAATATTCCATTGGGACAATGGATTCAAGACCATACACCAATTTAAAGGGGGTCTGCATTGTTATCTTCTTGCAAGTGGTTCTATAGGCCCATAATACTGCTAGTACTCTTAAATCCCAGCCGTCTCTATTGACACTGCAAATCTTCGTTAGTGTTGTCTCCAAGATCTTGTTGAATGCTTCAATTGTCCCATTTGCTTGTGGATGGTACGGTGTGCTCTTCTGATGATGAACTGTAAATTCCTTGGTCAAGGCTTCAATTGTTTTATTAATGAAATGTGTGCCTTGAACGCTCATAAGGATCTTTGGGCATCCAAACTTGGTTATGATGTCATAAAACATGAAGCACGCAGTTGTAGTGTCACTACAGTCCTTAACTTCTCTTGCTTTAGCCCATCTAGTCAAGTATTATGTCACAGTAATGATGTACCTTTCTCCTGTGTGCTTCCCTGGTGGGTTTATAGGTCCCACGAAGTCAATGGCCCATTTCTCAAATTCTTGTAGGGTCGACTGCGGTGATAACGGAATTTCATCTCTTCTGGACGGTTTCCCAACTCTTTGGTATACCTCGTAGGCTTTGTAGTAGACCTTAGCATCTCTGTGTAAGGTAGGCCACCAAAGGACATCTCGAAGAACCTTCTGTGCAGTGGATTTCCCTGCATAGTGTCCTCCTGCAATGCCTTCATGAGCTTTGGCGAGGATTAAAGGTCTTTCTGCCTCCATAACACACCTTCTCAATATCTCATCAGGTCCCATTTTGTATAGTTGTCCAACTACAAGTGAAAATTCTACAACGCACACTACTAGTTGTTTCCTCTGGGAATTGTATACTCGCTAGGTGCCATTCTTGTTTATAGGAACTGGACTATCTATGTGAAGTGGTCATCAATCTTTCTAATGGTTAGCAGTTGTGCATCCAGTGGTGTATCCTCCAAACTAGTGGGTTCTTCTCCATGTTCCAACCTCGACAAGTGGTCGAAACCTTTGTTCATTCTCCCTGGCTTAACTACAATCTGAAAATCATACTCCTGGAATAACATAAGCCATCTGCATATTCGTCCCCCAAACACTGGCTTGTTGACTAGGTATTTCAGCGCAGAGTGATCAACAAACATTCTAAAGTGTCCTCCCAATAAGTAGTGGCAGAACTTCTGCAGTGCATACACCATGGCTAACCCTTCTCTTTCAGTGGTGGTGTAATTGATATCAGTTGTTGATAGCTTCCTGCTAGAAAAGGCTAACGGGTGGTCGATGTCTCATGTTCCTGGTTGTGCTAACACAACTCCTAATGCAATAGAAGATGCATCAACATGGACATGAAACTCCTTAATCCAATATGCGAAAAACAGAATAGGCAGAGTAACCATTTTATGTTTCAGTGTGTCGAAGATTTGCTAGCATTCTTCTGTCCAGTGAAACCGACAATATTTCTTCAAAATCTTCTCCATGGGTGATGTAATCTGGGCATAGCCTTTAATGAACTTCCTGTAATATCCTGTGTGTCCCAGCGCAGTGCGCAACTGTTTGACTGAAGTAGAAGGGGGTAGATCAACTATGATGACAAATTTAGATGGATCTACCAGCAATCCCTGCTTGCATACAATATGACTTAACAACACTCCAAATGGTGAAAAGAAAATGAACTTCTTCAGGTTTAAGGCAATCTGACACTGCCTGCACTTGTCCAACATTAGCCTCAAACATTTGATATGATTTTTCAATAAACTAAAAATAGTCCAATCATCAAAGTATGCTTCTAGAAACTTATGTAGGAACTCCTTGAATGCTTCGACTACCACCCTAGAAAAGATGGTTGGGGCATTCTTCAATCCAAGCGACATTACTGTGTATTGGTAGGATCCCCATTATGTGGCAACGATAGTCTTATGGTGATCTTCCTTGGCAATCCGGATCTGATGGTATCCTAAAAAATCCATCTGTAAAAGAATAAACTTCATGACCTCCTACATTATCTAACACTTCGTCGGTGAATGGCGTAGGGAAGGGGTCATGTAAACAAGAATCATTAATCTTCCTGAGGTCTACGTAGATCCTGATCGCTCCTGCCTTCTTGTCTTGTACCACCATAGGGATAATACATTATGATTCTTCGACAGGTTCTATAATTCCTGCTTCCAACATTCTGTTGAGTTCATTCTTCACTTTCTCTTTATATTTAGGGTTCAATCTGTAGGGTCTTTGTTTGACTAGTCTTGTGTCTAGTTTCAGGGGGATCCTCATCTCTCCCATAGGCCCTTTAATGCCCTTCATATCAGTGAACTTGGTCAGAAACAAGTCCTGATATTCATGCAGTAACTCTATGATTTTGTCAATAGTAGCAGCATCCCAGTAATCTCCAACATTTTCAAGCTTCGGTGTCTGCTCTGTTCCAATATTGACTTTCTTAATCTTGATTGGTTGTACAATAAATGGTCGCTCAACTCCTGGTCCTTCCACATCTCTCTGGCCTTCTATTTCTGCGATGTTCACTTTCTTAGGATCATCGTTTTCATCAACATTGATGTTGTAACAGCCTTGCAGTTTCTTGAGAGGCGCAGTCCATTCATCCTCTTCTTGCTCCAAAGGGAGGCTAGGTGCCTCCTCAAACACTTTCTGTCTTACAGTCTGTAATGCTTGATCTACTGTAGGATATTGGCTTTCGAATAAAAATGTGGTGACAAAGTTCTCAGTCATACCTTCCCAATCTGCAGTGATGAGGTGCAACTCTGCTTGAAGGTACCAGTTGATAGGGATAGTGTCCAGCATGTTTATGAATTTGTGCACCCACTGTTCTTGAGGAATATTTCTCCAGGCGTCCTCGCAACTTCGCACATGGTCCTTCGGGCAACTTCGACCTATGTATCGAATTTCGCAGCCTTCTACTTGTGCTGAGAACTGCGCGGTCATGAGGGTATTACATTGTACCCAATCTGTAATGTTGTTTTTATGCATCCCCCACCATCTTGCTGGTGTGGCTTTCAAGGCCTCATCCATTGCCAACAAGCGTTGTTGCGTTGGTACACTTTCTTCAAAGTTCGATAAGAAGGTTTCTAAAGGATTCAGACCATCAAAGGTGGGTAAGTTACTTACTGTTGTGTCGATCCAGCGTACTTCTTTGATTAATCTAGCACATCTCCTTGTAGATACTTCATACATTTTGTTCTCCCAGTTCTCGAGTGCTTCTTCTAAATCTAATGAACATGCATTGTCACTTCTCCAACTTAGGTTCCCATCGGTCGTAGGACTAATGTAATCATGTTGTCTGGTTGTTAGTTTGCATATGTTTTCTAGTTCGTATGCGCGGTCTTCTTCTCTGATGGGCTCAGTGTATCGCGGACCTTCATCGGGATATAACGGTGAGATGACCCTAAGGCCATCTCCTTAAAACGTCCTTCGTCTTTTCTTTAAATCGACCACAGTGAAATTATTGAAAGCCCAATCAATTCCTAACAACGCAAGATGAGGACAACTATCATCAACTATCTCAATTACCTCAAAGTCTACAAACGTACTTACTCTGTCGATGTCCACAAGGACATGTTCCAATCTACCAAAGGGGCTTACTACCTGTTGATTAGCCATCCTAAGCCTGATAGGGGAATAGATCAACTTAGGTTTTCCCATCAGTTCCCAGGTTTGCTTCGTCATGACATTGACCTCCGACCCTAAGTCGAGGACCACATAGTCTATATCATATTCTCCAATCCAAGCATTTAGGTGTAGTTCCTTATTTGTCCTTCTCTTCTTGGATAGTTGATGTACTGATTTATTCAGTAAAGGATCTACCCTTCCTATCTCATACTGTCGGACCAAATTTTTCATTTCTTGTATAGCTTTTTCATATTTAATCAGCTCTATAAATGTATACAAGAAACTGACAAGTTTACTTGCCTCTTTTCCATCTCCGGGTGAAGAAGACTGATCAAATGATAGAGGCATTCCACATTCTATGACTTCTTCTCGTGTCTTTGATGAAGAACCTTGGTCTCCCTTGAATTCTCTTCTTGCCTCCTCGAACATTTGTTTTCTTTCTTTGCATCAAAAGTTTGTGTCTTCTTTGCAGTTTTCCCGATTCCTGATTCTTCTGTAGTCTTTCCTTGGGTCATTCTGTCTTCTCCTGTAACAACGCCTCCTCGGGTGATAACAATGACTCTAGGGTCTTCTCCGCAAGGTTCTGCTTTGATCAGTTGCATCTGCGTGTTCTGCTGAGGTCCCCGTTTCTCTTGAAGTTTAGCCAGCAATGTTGGACATTCCTCGATGACATGCTCAAAAGATTTTCAATAGCTACAAGTGGTACAAGGGTTATGACAATCCCTTTCCAAGTGTCCAAGCTATGCATAGTTATAACATATTATCTGTCCTCGACCTCGACCCATACCTCCTCCTCTTCCTCTTCCTCGGAATCCACTCCGAGGGTTGAAGTTTCTTCTCCCAGGGGAGTTATACTACGTAGTGTTTCCTTCTTGTTTTATTTCACCTTGAATTTTGTATATATCCCTTGACCTTTCATGCATGAGATCGTAAGCCCTACAATCCCTATCATCATGTCCTACGGACTTACAAAATGTGCAATACAAATTTGTGGGTGTCTGAACATATTTTTGCATGTAGTAGCACTCACCAGGGCGATGTATGTTTCTACATACCTCGCACCAGGGTAGGGTAACTTGTTTCAAGGGGATCGGAGCTCTAGAGGCAAACTATTCATGGAATAGGGGACGATGTTCCTTGTCATGGCCTTTTGACCTGCATCTGACACACAAGATGTCTTCTCTTTTATCTTTTCCCTTGTCTTTCTTCATATCTTCGACCTGTAGAGACAAACTAGTTAGTTGACTCAAGATTTGACTCATATCTGAGCTGGATTCTCCCATAGGGGTTGATTCTAGCTTCATGGCGATCTCTAGCACCTCAGCTTGTGAAACAATCTTCTGTTGCATAAGAGGAACTCTGATGTGTGGTAAGAGGGAAACAATGAACCATTCCTTGTTCTTCTCATCTGGGATTTGAAAAATCAGATGGCCTGTCAAGGTCTTGAATCTCTGATCGAACTCCCATACCGGTTCAACTATTATCTGCTTGATTTATTTCATCTCTGTAATGCACTGTGATTCTGACTTGGGTTTCTTGAATTCAACAATTAGCGAAGTCTTAATGGCATTCAACGGTTTAGGCGTAGCTCCTTGGACAAATTTCATATACCAGCTCAGTGCACGATCTCTTAGGGTAGTATTGAACTGAGCTCGTTTGACAGCTTCATCAGTGATATTCTTAATCCTCCACACAGCTTCGCAGAGAAACCAGTGTTTTTCAGGGTCTTTAGATCCATCTCCTCTAAAGGTGGGTAACCTCATCTCGTATACTATAGATCTCCCTGGGTTTCTAGATTGAGTATGTGGCAGACTACTAGTGACAGTGCTCTGAGTGCTCTGGTGACTCTGATTACTCTAATTTCTTAATGCTGTTGAATCAACAGGAAGAATAATAGTACTTACTTTGACATTCTGCGCAGTTCCTGAAGTTTCTGGCTCTTCCCGGCGAGGCTCTTCATCTTTCCCTTCTTGTGCCCTAGCGGGTTCTGAATGCTCTTCGTCTGTCAGATCCGCCTCTTCTCCATTGTAGAAACCCTCGTCCCCGTAGTTCTTCTTAAACAGGTTCGCAAGATGAACTTCTATGAACGCTCTCCCACTACGCGTATGTCCAGCCTCTGTGTCGCTATCACTGTCTAAATTCTTGAACATTAGCTTTTTCAAATCTGACCAATCTACTGTATCTTCAAGATGTTCTTCTCATGCAATAGCATATTGATTTTCAACTTTAGAAAGTGTAAAAATTTTCCTCTGGGTCCCTTGAAGAAATATCTCTCGGCTTGGCTATGTGACTCTACTCTGTCAACAACAAACTCGGTGATGTACCCTCCAATGGTGCTATCGAACCAGTGATCTACTGCTCTTGACACAACGTTATCAATTCTCTTGACCTTCTTGATCAACGCCGATGTCCAAACCATAGGTGGCCTAGATCTGATCTCAAATTGGATATCTGCTAACCTAGCTAGCCACTCATATAGCTCTTGATGGATTCCTCCAAAGAAAATTTCATGTATATCAGTAAAGATATATCTCTCCAACCAATCCTCTGTACTGAGATTAGGGTTCTTGTTCTGGGCTTCAACAAAGTCATTTTCTTGGTCTTCTATCCACTTCTGAATCTCTGTCTTCGATGGAAACCACCTTGACATTCCCTCAAGAAGATTTTGGTCCAGGCAACATAACCATTTTTTGGCACAGGGGCAAACCAGGGGTTCAACTCCAAGGGTGCACCGACAAGCCCTAATTACTGGCCCTTTCGGAAACACCTGTGAAGCAGATGTAGTCTCACCCGAAGTAGCTATGGGGGGTTGCAGGACAGAGATGTCTACAACCAAGGGGATATCAAGTGCATCCAATAAAAAATCAATACAACAGTTATATATCATCTACTAGTTCAGATCTACTCCACAGAACTATCTATAAGATCTAACACAGTAATGCAATAGTGGTATGCCACATGAAAAATAACAGAGCATCAATCACACACAACACAAAATAT
Source organism: Picea engelmannii (assembly GCA_009831015.1). Classification (NCBI taxonomy): domain Eukaryota; kingdom Viridiplantae; phylum Streptophyta; class Pinopsida; order Pinales; family Pinaceae; genus Picea; species Picea engelmannii. The sequence goes on from ML810296.1 coordinate 72,437, forward strand.
ACGTGGTTCACCCCCTCTCTAGGGCTACATCCATAGAACTGTTCTTTATAATATATTAAGATGAAGCATACAGTTCTCGTCTGCGCTCTTAGCTAGAAGATCTTCTTTCTTCTTCTCTCTATCTCTCCCCTTCCTACGCACCTAGCTACAGGGTTGATCTTCACACCCAACTGAAGATCTTGCAATCCCATAAGGCTCTACACTCAACACTTCTCTCTTACACAATAATCCTCACTCAATCACACAATAATAAAGATGACAACAACAACAACCCATCCTAGGTCCTTTACACCTTTATTTATACATTACAATAGTTCTCAGACACCTTTAGGCTAAAACCTAAGTGTCAAAACCCTAGATACCAAAACCCTAGATATCTAAAACCCTAGGTCAACTTGACCCGCGTTTTCAGGGCTTTGCCAGCTTGTCTTTCCTTCCTTCTCGCGTGGTGCTCCAAATCATCCAATAGTGGATTTTTCCACTAGCTGAGTTGTCCACGATCCATCTTCCTTGCTTATCTGTCATCCTCGATCTCTTTGTCCAATTTCTTGCTTTCTCTTACTTCGCTCCATCTTTTCTGCTCTTTTGCTCACTTCGACCCAGTAACAGTCACTGTGTCTTCCACGCAGTTCACATTTTTATTTTCTTCCTTGATCTTTGCTTGTTTCCATAACCAAGAGCCAACAGCTGGGTATTTTTTGCCTACTCTGTTCACTGATGTTTATGCAAAAATTAGAGCTTTTATTAAATGTCAAAAATTCGCTGGGAAGCAACAGCTGAAATCCCCGCCTTTGAAACTTGTGGTTGCTTCATGGACCTTCCAACAATGGGGCCTAGACTTCATTGGGGAAATTCATCCCGCATCAAGCAGTCAACATAGATGGATCCTAACTGCCACATATTATTTTACCAAGTGGATAGTAGCTATCCCCATAAGAAGTGCTTCTCATAAGGTGATCATTGGTTTTCTGGAGAATATTATAGTAAGGTTTGGTTGTCCAAACAGAATCAACACTGATAATTATACATCCTTCAAGGATGAACCACTGACCAAGTTTTGTGAGAAGTTCAGAATTTCATTGATCCACTCTACCCCTTACTATCCGCAAGGCAATGGATTAGTAGAGTCCTCTAACAAAAGCCTAATAAAGATCATCAAAAGATTATTAGAAGACAACAAGAAAGCATGGGATTCAAAGCTCAAGTTTGATCTATGGGCTGACAAGGTGACAACAAAGAGGTCCTTGGGCATCTCCCCTTTCCAACTTGTATATGGAACTGAAACAATTTTTCCTTCTCAGCTCGCCTTACCGGTGGCAAAGTTCTTCCAAGACTGCCAGGAAGAGCCTGATGACATGATCAAGAGAATACATCAACTGGTAGAAGTGCAACAGGCTAGGGAGAAACTTCTAGACAAAGCACATGAAAGTCAATAGAAGATCAAGAAAGCCTTCGACATAAAGGTGAGAAAAGAGGATTTCCAGCTAGGAGATCTAGTACTCAAATGGGATGCACCAAATCAGGACAAGGGAAAACATGGTAAACTCGAAGCCCTTTGGATTGGACCCTTCAAGATTGTTGAGGCATTTTCAAATAATACTTACAGGTTTCAAAATCTGGGGGCTGATGAAGTTTTTGGTGGCCCAATAAATGGGCACTTCCTGAATTTTTTTTTTGTTTAAAGCCACAGTCGGCATCCCGCCATTGTAAATACCGTTCATGTTTTATGTTTATTTTGTTTTGTTTTTAATAGAAGACTCCACAACCCAACACTAAGGCACTTAAGGCACATAAAGAGTTCTTAGAGCCTCGCAGGGAGGAATCTATCCCCCATGGAGCCTAATGTTATCACATAAACTTGTCAAAACCTTAAAGGTTTGTGGTTTCTACCCAAGTCTATATTTTTGCCCATCTCTCCTCCTTTTGCAGACCCGATTATAAGTTTTTCCTCTGGGCTTGTAGTTTTTCTTATGTCTGCCTTCGTCTGTTTGATTGACCTGGTTTCTCTAAGACCGATCACTTCTCTCTTGACCTCTGTCACTGATCATTTGTTTTCCCGAGCCCTCAGTCAGTCGTCCAGGTAATTGTTCACAGAAACCACAACCATAAACATAAGCTCAACACTTAGAGCGGGCTGGTATGGACTTAAATCAAGCGAGTGAGAAAGATCAACTTTCAACGACATAGATCCATCAGGAAAATCGGATCGACAGCCATTAGGTGATCGAGATCACAGAGTTGCACGAAGTATAACGTTAGAGTTTTGAAATCGCGAGGCCAATCCTAGTTGTTGATCCTCAGAAGGACACGTGGCGCAAGATTAGCAATTTCGTGGTTTTGTGAGATGGAGCGGTCAAAGAGAAGAGTCATTAGAACTCGCAGAATGCGAAATAGCGAAAATATCATAGTCGTTGATCAAAAGAGAGATCTGGACTGTCGAAATCCATGTCTAGGCACGCAGGTGAAGATCAAATCTGGACCATTGGGACAAAGGTAGATCAGATTCGTCCAATGCAAGGGGACACATGACGCAGATAAGTGAAATTGCGATTTCGTGTTTCAGAGGTTTCAACATGGAGCAAGGTGCGAAGCCCCGAGTCCCGAAATGTCGATAACCGAGGTCCCGAAGTGTTGATATCACGAAATGCCGATATTATTCTGGGCTGTCTGATCAAAGGGGACGTGTGGCACCTGATCCAAGAGATCACGATTTCACGAGTCTAAGGTTTTAGCATGAAGCAAGGCGCAAGTTCCCGAAATGCGAAACCGCGACGCGCCTGGGATTTAGGCCCACGATCACAGCCCGTGGTCAGTATGGAAGTAGGGCCATAAAGAAAGGGAAAGCGTCTATCGAGTAGTAGGCGGCTGAGGTTGTTCGAGGAGAGGATCGTGGCCATCTGATTCGAAGAAAATCCAATCGTTGATCCAGACGAACCGTTTCGTGGTTTCGGGCATCGAAACATTGTGAATCAAGGAGAGCGAGAACTCCCAAATTGCAAAAATCCCAAAATCTCATTTGGGATAAGCTCAAGGTCACGGCCCGCGATCGCGTGGGGCAAGGGAATGGAGCCGTGCAAAATATCGAAACACCCCTCTTGATCTCAGTAGAAGATCTGCGTAATTTCAAGGCGCCGAGATCAATTGGGGAGAGTCATGGGCACCACCTGGAACATCCACGGATGTCAGACTCTGTCCCGAGCCTGATGCATGTAGTTAATGAAAATGGGGAAGGTGGTTGAAACCTCGTTTCACCACATAAATGGAAAGCATGGAAGAGTCGACCATGAAGGGAAGATTGTTAGGCGGAAGTTTCCTGTCATGGATTTTCTTGTAAAGCCCATACCAATCTGATCTTATGTCTGACAAAAGAATGCAAGTGCAGCTTGACAGAAGAAGAAGAAGACGCCAAGCCTTGAATGCAATGACCAGAGTGTGCTTATGAAGGGAGAAAGTTGCTTTGAGTATAAATACTCAGTTTTGATATTTTGTTAGGGTCGATGGTTGAGCTAGGCTTCCATATTGTAAAGTTTTAATATAGCTATGGTTCTTCTGGTTATGTATCTGTAGTTGAGACTTCTTGTTTAATGTAAGTCATCTTCTTTCATATCTCTGTAAACAGTTGTGTTAGAACACTCAGGCATGGAGGATCCAGTCGAGGGTAGTTATGTTTTTGTGATGTAGGTTTGATCACAGTGATATCGCGACTAGTTTTAATCAGTTTCTGTGTTGACTTTTCCCTCCAACATTGAATGACTCGGGCATGGATGATCCAGTCGGGTCGTTGTTATTGAATTGTGATGTATGTTTGATTTTAGTTCAGTGATAACTTCATTCAGTTCCTTAAAACTCTGAACCAAGAGGATCTTGTCTTCTGAGTTTTTCCTCTTTAGGCTACTGGAAGACCGGATGTCCATAGCAGACCTCTTCACTCTCCTCAATTTCTTCCCCCTACTCACCTTTATTACAACTTACTTACTAAATTTAGATCAAGACCTCATCTACTTATGCACACCAACCCAGTTTTTTTATTTAAAGCGACATAATCCTGAGGTTGCGTCCATTAGACCACCCTTAAATTTATTCATTGTGACATATAAATTGATCGGTGTTGGGCTTACCTCTGCCGCAATCCTGAGGTGACTTCCAGTGCTAACACAATATATAACTAAATATATGTGAACCTTACTATGTCTAAGATAGAAATTGAAGTATGAAGTGGAGGCATCTCATGATTTGATGAGTGGAGACATGGCACATGAACTTGATCACATGTGCATGGTTCACAAATAAATGGAAGCTTTATATTAGTACTAAAAACACACGGTTTTTCATTATGGATAAATAAGTTTTTTTTTCCAAATGAAAATTCCACATTATATTGATAATAATATAATATTTTTACAAAATACATTTATTCGTTGATGAGGAAAAAGTCCCATATGGCCAGTCCATTACATAGAAGAAAAACTAGAAAAAAGAGTAGATCAAAAAACCAAAATTTGTCTATCCTTTACACAACCTCCAAGCAGTAAAAAGACTCTAAGTCCTTCAAACGATCCTCTATCCAAGAGGAGTAAATAGAAAAATACTAAAGCTTGCCTCCAAAAAGGCATAAAGACATAGAGAGACATCTGGAAAAAAACTACAGATTTATGAAATGGGTAGGGCCCTCATGGCCATCAACCCAAATATTATATGCAATTCTCCCTCGGAAACTGAAGAGAGCCTTTTTTGATAGACGATCTGCTTGTTTGTTCTCTTCCCTGTAAATGTGCGCATAGGAAATAGATCTGAAAAGTGGACATATTTCTTCTATTATTTCCTTCCATGCATCCAGATTTGTCACTCTTAGTGCACCTTTTCGATTGAGCCAATCGATGACTATCTTTGAGTCCCCCAAAACATGTAAATCAATTATTGTCAGTCTAGCTACAAGAGTTATAGTAGTCCATGCTCCCATAAGTTCAGCTCTTGTATTTGTTCCTTTCCCACAGTTTAGTATCCATATGTATTCTCTAAGATCATCAAGCTTTATGACACCACCAACGCCACTAAGAAGACTATTTTGCTGAGCAACCCCATCAAACCAAGCATGAGATTTATCTTCAGGAAATTTAGTGGCAGTGTACCATGGAATACTATCTTTATGAAAATTCTTTGATGCTCCCATAGCACCTCTTGCTAGAAAAAAAATTCTTTGTAGCGAAGATGACGTTTCTTCAAAGATGGACTTATTCATGTTTATCCAAATGTACCAACAAATGAATGACGGGAGAGCAATCATATTAGAATTTTGTAAAGCCCAATTTTGGAAGCATTCAATCACCGTGTTTCCATTCCATCCAATAGTCAGGTTCAAGGCCTTTTTGATTTCCTCCCAAACTGACAGAGTGAAGGAGCAGTTTGCAAATAAATGTTTTGTAGATTCTCTTTTATTTTGCACAAATTACATAAACCTGGCCCCTTCCATCCTTGCTTCTGTAAATTTTTCCATGATAAAATCTTGTTTTCAACTATAAGCCATACGAAGAGCTTTGTCTTCAAAGGGAAATCCCACTTCCAAAGTTTTCTCCTCTAGCCCCCGAGTTTGTATTTCCACAGATTTTTGGATAAAGCTTCGTATACATTCTTGACGAAGATATATGTCCATACTTATCACCTCCAATCCATATAAACATGTCCCGTTTATCAACTAATGAAATTCTAGATTCAATCAAAGATTGTTTGTAGCGATCCCATTCCTCAGCTAGAGTCTCTTCCAGCCCCAACTCGACACTACTAATCCAGCTTGTACTTGTCGCGCTCCCAATCCTCAACCGACTTGCTTGATATAAAATATTGATATCCTTTTGATTAAGTCAGATCACCAATTCCTGAGACAGAATGGCATCCTTTCCCAGGCCTAAGATCGCATCCTTCCCGATTATAATTGAGTGGCCAGAGCTCGGTTTCCATGCCATCCAATGTAGAATTATTGGCAATGTGTTTCAAATATTTTTCCACGTCTATGATCCAGATGGATGAACCGGTTCCACCAAACGTAGCCAAGTCAAAACTGAACCATGCGGAAAGTACTTATCCTTTAGAATCCTTTGTCAAATTCCATGTTTCATTAGAGCTCTCCACAAGGTGTTTGAAGCCAAAGCTCTATAGAAAACGGAAATATTTCGAAGGCCCCATCCTCCATAATGTTTGGGTCTTGCAATGGTCTTCCAACTACTTAAATGATACCTATGCTTGTGGTTGTTGTAAGTTTTAAACCTGCGAAGTAAAGCAATGCATATATATTCTTAAGCAATGCAGAAATTAATCAATGGCTCATACACAGAATACACAGAGATCTTTACCGGAAACCCTCAACCGGGAAAACCTTTCTTTTTCATTATATCCAATTTCGCCATTCGCCATACAATATATACAATGTTTTTAGGTATTCCGTAGATACCAAAACCCTAATCCCTTAATCCGAGATTGATTTACAAATCAACTAAAAATAGCAAAATCAGCTAAAAATAGCAAAAGACGCAGTCGTCGTATCTGACGCACCCACACACACACACATGCAAAGAATATAACACATACCCAACATTCTCCCACTTGTTGTTTTCTTTGCATCCAGGGGTCCAGGGGATTATATAGTCAACAATCTAGGGCAGCAATGCC
>ML810296.1:89558-113937 GCA_009831015.1 Picea engelmannii
ATGATATATAAATGGTCAAATTGCTTTATACACCACCCCACACACAGCATTGAATGCTCCCTACCAAATGGATATTGGCAGCCTATCAGATGGGAAGGGAACATGCTTATGTTTAAGCCGACATAAGCCCCTTCTAGAAACAAATCGCTTTCACGTATAAAACGAACTATACTAAAAATGATAAAACTATATATATAAATGATAAAACTATTAATTATATATATAACAATAGTAAAAATTCTAAATGAAATTGGACGTTGTAGTTCGTTAAAGTGGCAATGGAATATAGTGAGGAGCGGGGCCGGGCCCACCTGCTGCCTTGGAAGTAGGAACCCTCCAACCAACCCCCGAATCGAATCAATAGGATATGTCCAATAAAACGGAAACCGAGGAGAAAAATGACACGTATGCCAAAAGGTGGCATAAATGAAACTTCCCAAACTCCACGTCACACACCAATCCTGGCATTGTCGTACACATACGTACTTTCTACCAAGATAACATGATGCTTAATTATAACATTCATTTTATCTTTTTCCGAAAAATACTTAATTAAACGATTACTTCATCGATTAAAAGAAAAGCTGGCAGAGGAATGCGGAAGGAAGAAGGAAATAAAATTAATAATATGAAAGCAGGGATTTTTCGATGGGAGGGGAAGGAGGAGGAGAAAGGCTGGTGGTAACGCGGAAAGAGAATTTGTGTGTCTTGTCGTCTTCTGTCTTTGTTGGGATTCGATCCTGGAACATGCGGTGTGCACTAAAGTAGAACAGAGGAGGAGGGGGAATTAATTGATGGTATAAATAATTGTAGTTGCAGGGGAAGAAGATATAATGAAGTGCTAGAAGACACAGGAAACCCATCTTTCAATTGATCGTATTAATAATTGCATTTCACGGGAAGAAGATATAATGAATCTGCCTATTTAGTACAAGAAGACACAGGAAACCCATCTTTCTCGCTAGTTCTGGACCTAAAGCGTCTCTATGTGTATCTGTGTCTGTAGAAAGTAAATGTGTTTCTACATCTTCGGGTACTGTTGCCTCTCCTCTTGAGTTGAGGTGATCGTGTAAAAGGGGGACTCTCCTCCTCCTCTTCCTCGGCCTCCTCCTCCTATGCAAATTTATCGTGGTTAGAGGGTAAGCCACCGAATGCTTGCTACATTTATTTTTTTCAAATCTGATGCTGTGTGTAGTCTCTTGTTTGGGTTATTTGATTCAAAATTCATACTGTGTGCAAAGCTATCCATCTGACAATATATGACTGCCTGGAGCAAAATGCCCAATTTCAATTCTGGCAGAATTTTGGGGCCAGTGTTTCCTGATTGCTGAATATTTTTTGAATTGGCCCATTTTCTTACGACATAATATCGTGAAGTTAAGGTTGTTAAAGGGCTTTGATTGCTATACTTTTTCCCATTTGAAGATGTTTCGTTGATACTACAATGGCCAGCATCCACTATCTCTGTCAAGAGTTGGGACGCTGCTTACACTGTAAGCCCACCTGGCCTGACTTAATGGCCCATGGATGGATCAACTTCCCGCGTTGGTCACTTCTTGTGAGGATCGAACCTTGGTGGTAGGGGCTATAACAGTGCCCTTCTCTGCTTTCAACTCTTGTGGTCTTTGATTGCTGAGTTTTGCTATCTTTCCCCCTTAAAAGATGCTTCCTCAGTAATGCAGTGGCCAGCATCTATAAATCAGAACATTGCTATGCAGTGGCCAGCATCTGCAGGTGGGACGCTGTTTACACTATACAACTACTTGGCCGGACTGAATGGCTCCTGGTTGGATTAACGAACCCCTTGCGGGCAGCGTGTTTGCCACTTCTTGTGAGGATTGAACCCTGGTCGTGGCTATAACAGCGACCGGCTTTCACTGACCTGGCTCACTTTTCGTGATGGCCTTTGATTGCTATAATCGCTCTTCTGATTGTTAAATTGGCCACTTCTTGTGAGGCCCGAACCCTGGTGGCAGCTATAACAGTGACCCACTTTCACTGACCTGGCTCACTTCTCATTGTGGCCTTTGATTGCCATACTCAGTCTCTGATTGTTGAATTTTAACATTCCGCAACGAACTAAAGCATTACAAAGGAGGGTTCAGCCTCCCACTGATATAATGCTTTTCATTCTCGCACTGATCTGATGCATCCCGGTAGAATTTTGATTGTGGATTTCATTGCTTTGCAATGCAGAGCCTTGCATATATCACATTGAATCCATGTTATGGACCGTTTTTGGTGTTTTGATGATGTCCAGTGTCATGAGAACATATTTTCGTGGCAATATTCAAATTGTAATTAAATTGAACAGGCTAGGAATAAAGTCTAGGACCTGCCCTGGCCAATGGGCTGGTTTATCCCACTGAGCTACTTGTGTGCTTTTCATGACAGGCATTCATGACGTTTTAAATATCAAGTTGTGGATTTCTATCTTCAACGCCAGTCCCATCCTGAAGCCATACTTTGGCTAAACGGCCAATCGACCTCGACCCCGGGGGGCTCTGATACCCTGTTGAAAATTGGACAACCTAGAAAAAGGATCAAGAACCTACCTGGCTGATGGGCATGCCCTTTTCATAACAGGCATCTATACCAGTTCCTTCTTCATCAATTTCTGAATTTTAACCCTACATTGATCCTAAATATTCCATTGTCGAAGTACTGCATAGATTAAAATCCTTCCATTTCTCTACATTTCATTTTCATTTAATCTAATTTATGATTTTTATATCCATTTTGATGCAGTTGGATATTTTCCAAGCTGGAATAAGTGTTTTACGTTTTTTAATCAGGAATCTAAAATGGCGAAGCTTTACACAATGTTATTATGTTGTCTTCTTTTCCTTTCATTAGCAGAGAATTTAATATCTGTCTTTCATCTAATTGCAGATATGTAAGATCTTCGATCTTATTTTCAGTAAGGCATTGCAGATATATAAGGTCTTCGATCTTATTTCCAGTAAGGCATTGCAGATGTGTAAGGTTTTGATCTTATTTTCAATAAGGCATTGCGGATATGTGAGGTCTTCGATCTTGTTTCCTCTCGTATGTCCCTGTGTTCGATTGGTTGGATGCTTACTCTGAAGGAAATCCGGTTGTGAACAACAGTCTTTATATCGATTGGAATTCAGTTGTTCATTTTGGTCTAAATTTCAATGGCCCTTGGAGATTATGCATATTTATATTCTGTCATTTTATTGTGTACCAGTCAAGCTTTCACAAGCTCAGAAGCTCCATAAAATTTTGTTGATATTTTATTCTACCTATTATTTGAGGTACCAGGGAAGTTGACCAAGGGATCTGAAAATCTCAGCTTTTGAGAGCGGCTTTCCATTTCAATTATTCCTGTTGATGACATAGTTAAAGGATCTTTTGCCCTCGGTTGGAAAGAGTTCCTTCCAGTTAGTAACTTTCCAGCCTTGGGTGATTATTGTTTTTTGAGAATCAGCAATATCGAGTTGCTGGCACATTCAAATTATTTTTCTTCGATCTGCAATAATGTCTTCGAACTCTAGTCCAGTGCACCTTCAAGCACCTGTTCCAGTTCCTAATAGAGTTTATGGTGGAATGCCTAGTATGTACAGAAAAGAAATGGGGCTTAGGCGGATATTTGTGCAGACAGACATAGGGAATGTTTTGGGCATAGAAGTAGACAGGGATGATAGAGTACAAACAATCAAGAAGAAACTCCAGCTTGCTCTGTGTCTGCCAACTGAGCAGAGTGCCCTCACGTTTGGAGATGTGGTGCTAGAACATGACTTCAATGAAGTGCGAAATGATTCCCCAATTTTGCTGACAAGAGGACTCTACAGAACCTCATCAACACCTTGCTTGTCGCCATCAGGGCAAAAGAGCAAAGACCGCAGTAAGCCTCTGGAGATTGTGGGTGGATCGCATGGATGTCCAAAGGTGAAGCGGTTGGTTAGACAATGCATGAAAGCTTTGGATAGTGGGATTGAACCAACCCCTGCTGGTGGTGGTCTAGGAGGAGCATATTGCATTCAAAATGCGCTGGGTGAAAAAATCGCCATTGTCAAACCTACAGATGAAGAGCCATTTGCACCAAACAATCCAAACGGTTTTGTGGGAAGGACACTGGGACAGCCGGGTCTTAAGAGATCCATCAGAGTGGGAGAGACAGGTTTTAGAGAGGTAGCTGCTTACCTGCTYGATCATCGCCACTTTGCACAGGTACCCCCTACAGCTCTTGTGAAAGCTACTCATTCAATTTTCAATGTGAACAGAAATGTGTTGCCTTGTAAGTCAGAGCCCTTTGCAAAGATTGGATCCCTCCAAAGATTTCAGCCCCATGAGTACGATGCAAGTGAACATGGCACTTCTCGCTTTCCTGTAGGAGCTGTACATAGAATTGGTATTCTCGATATAAGAATTTTGAATACTGACAGGCATGGAGGTAATATTCTCGTCAGAAAGCTGAAGGAGGATAAGCATACTAGTAGTAGGACACAATTTGACATGCAGGTATATGATGCTTTGGAATTGATACCAATTGACCATGGACTTTGCTTACCAGAAGCACTTGATGATCCTTACTTTGAGTGGCTTCATTGGCCTCAGGCTTCATTACCATTCTCAGAGGAGGAGCTTGAGTATATAAGACAATTGAGTGCAGCAAGTGATGCTGAGTTGCTACGTAAAGAGCTGCCAATGCTTAGGGAATGTTGCTTGAGAGTGCTAATGATAACTACTATATTTTTGCAAAAAGCGGCTGAAGCTGGTTTAACCCTTGCAGAAATTGGAGGTATGATGAGCAGAGAAATTGTTGCAATGGATGATGAACCAAGTGAGCTTGAAAATATTTGTATGCTTGCCAAGTTGTATGCGGATTATGAACTCTCTGTGATACGGTCTTGTCATTCTCCAGTTGTAAGTCCTATGAGTATAAATCAATCTGCAGAGGATGAGCAGTCCTCTGTTCAGTTCCATATGGATCAAGTGGAGTGCTTGAACCTGAAACTTGCATCGCCAAGTAGTCGAAAACAAGTATCTTCTTCTCTTCCTAGGTCTTCCATTAGACCTCAGGTTGGAATTTCTAGTGCATCTTCAATGTGTTTTAATGGAGAAATTTCAGCCCACAGTTTTAACAATCACTGTCCGACATCAGAATCTATGAGAAACCTAGATATCTTAGTTGAGGCAGTTGATTTAGAGGAGGATGTGCCAAATTCTGCAAACAAAGAAGCTTGTGTTTTTGCTCCGAAAATAGTAAGAACCAACAGTGGCAAAAGAAATACCAGCTGCAGCAATAGTATTACTAGGTGGAATCGCAGTGTTGTTGAAGCAAGAAGTGTGGCAGGCATGAGAGGAGTGAGCTCTCCTGAGTTGACAAGGAAGGCTCGAGACGGCAGTGAAAATCCAGTTGGTTTTGAGTTGTCTCAAATGAGCGAGGAAGAGTGGAGCATTTTCTTGGCGTGCTTTCAACAGCTGCTACCTGATGCTTTTGTAGATTTGAAAGCAAAGATTCCTGGCCAGTTACCAAGACTAGGTAGTTCTTGTCAATTTTGATAGAAAGGTATTCCTTATCTATTCATATATGTATAAATTATAACTCTGGTTATATTTAGATTTAGAGAGTTTGGCCTTGTAACAGCGCAGTGTAAGGAAAATCTTATTCCACTCATATCAATCAGTGAACAGGCAAGATCTTACTATGTGGGAGCAACTGAAGAATTTTTCTTACCTCCACCTTATTATAATGCAACAAACCACCATCTTTTGTGTGTAAATGCTCTGCCTTTCTTTGTATGGTTTCTTCAGCCTTATTGAATTATGTTTTACATCTCCAACTAGTGTTGTGTTCCTGTAAGATTATCTTAAATGAAGAGGCTGCAATATTGTTCCCAATAAGGGATTAAAATTCTGGAATAACAGGTGATTTTTCATACGAATTCCCTGAGGGGAGGTTGTGTACGTCAGTTATCTGAATTTTCAAGATCAAGTGAGGCTATGCTCAGGTTTATTGTCTTTCTAGAATCAGCTTTCCTTTCATCTTGTTTGTGTCCTAATTAACAAGCATATGGAGGCTGTGTTATTGAGATGGAATTACAGTGACATTGTATATTGCATTGTGACCTTGTAAAAGATTAAAGAGTGCTTCTTGAGTAAGACATCCTTCAAGTTTTTTTTTTGAGATTATTACAACTGGTCACAATGTGTGGCGATGTATTTCTTTGAAAGGTTTGAGCCACATGGTCTGAAAATTAATGTTTCATCACTAGAATATGAAGGGAATAATATTAGATATGCCAAGTAACGTGACCTCTTTTGTAATTTTCTATTGCTATAGGGTTGTTTAGTAAACGAACAGCAAAAAATGCTGAATATTGGTATTGAAATGGACATATTACAAGGATCCAGACACGAGAAAATGTCATCAATCGATTAAACTTCTATTGAAATTTAGAGAACTCATTCAATGAAAGAGTGGAAAATGTCATCAATCCATTTAACTTATATTGAAAATTAGATGGATTCATCTTATGAAAGAGTGGCGGCGTGGACCTTTCAAGCTATGAAGAGAATGCATGTAGTTATGTTTGAACCATGAGTTTCCCAGCTAAAAATGAAAACCTCTCTGGCAGGCATGTAGTTATGAACTGTGAGAATGTGAAAGCTTCAATCAACGGCCATGCACATAATTTGACTTTCATATGGATGTGTGATTACTTAATAGCATTGGATGAGATTGAAAATTCAACTGTTTTTTATTGTATATGAAAAAAATACATTTGACTTATTATCTCTGCATATTCTTTCTCGGTTCTTGGAAAATTCCTTCCCGGAAGTGAATAATTGAGAATTATGAAGGATTTTTTGGGAAGTGCAACTTATATTAGGGAAGCAATATCAAGTTATATCCGCAAGAAAGTTAATCAAGTTGGTTCTCAACTTGCAGCTGAAAGAAAGTTATAAATTTACAACAATACCAAGTGAGTCCCATCCCCATCCCTTTTAGAAGGGGAAATAACAAACATGGCCTAAAGCGTGAAGGATAACGCCTCTGAAACTATTTATTCAAAATTGAGATTCCTGAAATGTATTAATGCATCTCATTTTCCAAATCACATTTACACAGAACAATCTACACAGTCCTAAGTCTCATAACTATAGGAAAGGTAATGAGCGTAGAGTGATACTCAAAGATCTAATAACTGTAGAAGAGGTAATGAGCTAACTCTAGGAAAGGTAATGAGCTTAGAATGATTCTTTAGATCGGTGTTGTATAAATGTTCTACGCATTGGTTTTTTTTGTCGGAATCCGATGATATAAATCTGAACAAAATCGCAACTTTTTATTGTTTAAATTGTATTTCTGAATGCATAAATATATTCACTGAAAAACCCCTGGGGCAACAGACTTAGCCACTAGAATCTGCAGATCCAATAATTTTTCACGTAAAATTAACCAGAAAATATCTTCAGAAAAGAGCCAAAATGTAGAACGTTTATAGACTACGACCTTTAGATTCTAATGAATGAATTGCATCTTTTGGAAAACAAGTTGACCTTTAGATTCTAATGAATGAATTGCATCTTTTGGAAAACAAGTTCAAAAACAAACTTGGTTTCAAGCAGAAAAGAAATACTCATTAAATAATTAATCCCTCCAAATTATTCATACAAATTTTGGATTTTTATAATATGTTATTACATCTCATTGACCAAAGCACACATTTACACGAGTCACCCTAACACAATCCAAGGCTCCAAATATATTGTCTTGAAGTTTTACAACCATCAAGGATAACAGCGCTTCAATTCAGAGCGTTAACAGCATATGATGAAAATCTTGTATACACATCTCGTCTGTGTGACTATACAGCGCCAAAAATGGTTTTTACCATCTCGTTTTTTACAAAAAGTTGCTCGGACTATACAGTGCCAAATAAAGGTCTTGCACCATCGCGTTTTACACAAAAAGTTGCGAGCAGTGTATGAAATTTGACTGTCGTTGTATGTTTTGGTGGAAGACCTTACAATGAACAAAGTAAATGGTCCAAGTTCCGAGTTGAGAGCAATATTTATTTTTAACCGAAGATTGTCAGTGTAGGTTTTGGTGGAAGACCTTGATATATATTCAAACAAGCAAATGGCCCGAGTTCCGAGTAATATTTACTTTTAACCGAAGATTGATTAATCACTGGACAAAGTAACGAGTTTAGAATAATAATTCAGATTCAAGTGACTTGCATCTTTTTGGAAAACAACAAATTTGACTGGACGCATGAAGGAAAACAATAGATCTGTGAAACTAGCCATAAATATTTGGGAACCCTAAAAAAAAATTAGTACTTCTTATTGTTCGAAGCACATCTAGACAGATCCCATACAGCTTGCCATTCTTTGTGATCCTAAATTCTAGTTTTAGAGTCACCAAAGGATAACAGAAGAGATGAATGATATATAATGAAATTTTAAACTAGAGTTTTACATTCCCCAAGAATGGTAGCACTTTGATACTTATGCATGAATAACATGTGATAAAATCTGGTATGTTCCATCCTCCATTTAACCTTTATAATTTTACAGAGCCAAAAAACAGTGGTTCTCCAATTTTACAGTGCCAACAAACAGTGGTTCTCTATCTCATGTTTTATCTCACATTTTTCACGAAAGTTGTGAACTGTGAAAACTATGACGTTGGTAGAGTGTAAGATTTGAAATGTAAAATAAAATTTTACTTTCAGTAAGGATGGAAGAGCTTTAATGTTTAGGCATATGAACAACATACGATGAAATCTTGTATGTTCCATCTCACATGTAGCCTTCGAAATTTTACAGTGTCAAAAAATTGTGAAAACTTTGACTTTGGTGCTATAAATTTGTGGGAAGACTTTGATGTACAAATGGGTCAAGCAAATGCACTGTGTTAGAATGTTTATGTTTTCACAGTTCGTCATAGTGTTGTATGAGATTTCTGGATATTAGCTTCAATTGTTTCTGATGATGGGTAGAGTGTCCACTTGAAATATTAGATGTTTCAAAACTCCTCACACAGTTTATATCCAGAAATCTCATACAGCAAAATGCACCATGACTTTTAACCAAAAAGTGATTCATCACAAAAGAAAAATGTATTTAGAATGATACTTCAAATCCAAGTGATTTTATCCATAGAGTGATTAGTTGCAAAAGAAAAATGAATTTAGAACAATACTTCAAATCCAAGTGAGTTGCATCTCTTTCGTAAACAACAAAATTTCCCTTAAGCATGATGAATGTCTCTTTGAACAAAAAGTCCTTGAAACTATTGATACAAATTTGAAATCATTTGAAATCCTTAAACCTGTTATTGCATCTAATTGTCCAAAGTGCATTTAGACAGAGCACCTGGCATGGTGCCAGTCTGCCAGAGTCCTAATGGGCTATTTTCAAACTAAAATTTTGCAATCACCAAGGATCACAGCGCTTCTATGTAATCTATACGCAAGATACAATTAATTTTTGTATGCACCTTGTCTCATCCACTATTTGTGACTTTAGAATGCCCAAAAAACGATGCTTTATTATTGCACATTTTCACAAAAGTTGTGAATAGTGTTATGAAATTTGACTTCCCTAGTGTAATTTTAGTGGGAAAATGTTTAATTCATAACTTACCCAAGCATTGAGTTCTTTGAAATTTATCGCAAGACTGATTAACCGCAAGATAAACATTCAACTTACAAAAGAAAATGTTGTTAAGAAAACTTCTGAGCTATTTTTTGTTTGTTTGTTAAAGACTACTTTATTCTGGTGTCAAAACTTGAGAAGTACCCCAAAAGTTTAAGATAACATTAATAGGAAAAATAAATCCAGTTGTGACTGGTCTTTATAAGGATGGTAAGTATGGGGAATCATTGACCTTAGAGGATAGAAGAAGTCACTTTTTTCTTGGGGGTGGGGAGAGGGGAGGGGAGAGCGAGGGGATTGGACATGCCACAAACAATGAATTTGTGAAAAATCCAAGTCTTTATGATCTCAATTAAATAAGTAATTGTTGAAATGTCGAAATTAAATTTCAGACCAGAGCATTAATCACATAATAGTTGGAAATTAAATAGTAGAAGAAAAAAATCAATTTCATACATACACAAGTAATTACTCCTTCAAAACTAGCATTTCACTCTTTCAAAAAAATTACAACAAAAACTCCACAAGCTACTTAAAACCAACAGCTGTACGATTATTGAAATCACCCTAAACTAAGCTTGTATAGCCTAATTGAGAGGTATAGCGTGCTAGAAAAAATCATAAATAAAAGAAAATTGTTGTATGGTCTGTAGGAGAGCATGTATGATTTGTTCGTACCACTATATGGAGCTATCTGTACCATTGTATATTGTATGGATCTGTATGGTATTGTCCATATGACTATGAAACTGCGCTGATTGTTGTCTTAAACTGCGTGCTACTTGGAAACACCTCTCTCTCTCTTTCTATGGTCCAAGTGGATATCGGTGGCCACCCACCTATTCCAACTGGCTTCTCTTGTCCGTTTTTAGTTCAACACATTCTTCTGTACTTCTTTGTAATTGCGGGTTCTACACTTCTGGGGTTGTCTAAAGTCCTACACATATTCCAAGTGGATACTAGTGGCCTCTCACATAATCCAACTGGCTTATTTTTTAATTTTTCACATCAGCACATCTTGTTGTACTTCTAGGGCTGTTTTGGAGCCCTAAACAATGTTTTTTGACTCGCCACAATCAAATTGTAGACGGAGTCACAGTTTGACGATGTAATGTGTAGTTCTTTGAAAGATCTTTCCAACGGGTTATCATGCGCCTAAAATGGAGGTCTATGCAAAAGTTACGACCCTGGGAAGTTGAGGTACCAACTTACCCATAGGGGCCCAGATGACTTTTGGCGTTTCACCTCCTAGGGTTAGGTTTTTGGATGTCTAGGGTTTTGACATTCATGAGTATTATCAAAAAGGCCTCTAGAGCCTCATTGTAATCATTCTGCTCAGACGGATGCGCATAACAACCACATCTCTTCTCATAGATAACTACCACCATTTGAGCAAGTGTTTTGAGTTCTGCAGTGTTACAGTTTCAACCTATTTCATTTATTCAATAGAAGATATTGTTCACTGGATATCTGTGTTCTTCATATCTCTGTGTTTATTGTATTCAGTTTGTTAATCAGTTCGTTTTGCTCCTAAATCTGGATTAGTGGTATCAGAGTGGTCTGCTCTTCATTTATTTTTATTCATGCATGTCCCCGACAAGATCTGGGTACAAGAAGTTGGGACTCAAACCAATCGAGTCGTTGCAAGATCGGTGGCACCAAGCCCAACAACAACCCATGGGGGATGAAAAGAAAGATGATGGACCGGGAGATCCTATTAAAATGTTTCTCGAGGAAGCCATCGCGTGATAAAGGGACAAAATGATGGACAACTTTGCGTAGATCCTTCGACGGTTGCCCACAGGGGAAGCATCTTCATTAAGCGACCATGCAACCCCCTTCAAGGTACAAGTAAATTTTGATATTTCATTATTTGAAGGACTGATAGATGTGGATGTTGTAGAAAAATGGTTGAATATGATCGAAGCGTATTTTTCGGTCCACAATTTTTCCGATAGGGAAAAGATTACTTTTGCACTCCTCAAGGCCATCCCCCATGTTAAGGAGAGATACTTACTTTGAGAAAAGGGTCATAGATGAATCTAAAATATTTGTGGTTACTCCTACATGGGATTCCTTCTGAGACACCATTAAAGAACAATACTACCCTATTGGAAGCTACGAGGACCAGTACACCAGATGGACCACTCTGCGTCAAGAAAGGGACCAAACAATACCAGATTTCACCAATATTTTCCATACCCTGCACACCAAATTGGGTATCAAAGACTCTGAGAGACATCTGGTGTTCAAATACCGCGGATGTTTGCATAGATATATTCAAACAAGAATGGATTTTCTAGACATCGCCTCATTGGGCACGACTTATAGATACGCTATCAAGATCGAGCAAAAATTTAAGTAAAAGAGGTGAGAGTTTGGATCTGCAAACTCCTCACAATGAAAGCAGGGAAAAGGCGGCCCCAACCCACACAACAAGGGATCGAGCCGAGATGGTCAATCTCAGGACAACCAGTGCAAGCCGCAACACAAGAAGGGCAATGAGACGACAAAGAAGGACACTAGAAAATGGTGTGAGTACCATAAAATCCCTTGACACAACATTGAAGAATGTCGCTCCAAGAAGTCACTCGTGGCCAAGTTGAAGGTTGTCGAGTTAGAGGCCGATTCTGATTCCAAATCAAATCCAGAAGGAGGGAAGCGGATTATCGATGTTGAACCCAGTGCCACTGTCACTGCCACCAAAGTTCATACAAGCGAACTAGAAGAACCAGAGGAAGGGGACCACCTCTTTCACTCGATAGTGACAGTTAAAAGAACCTGATCTCAACAGAGGTCGTCAAGTGGATGGACCTATCGATGAAACTACACCCACAACCCTACACCATTGGTTGGCTTCGCCAAGGGAGAGATCTCTGTGTGATCCGACAGTGTCGTTTTCCCTACGACATCAAGTCTTTCAAAGATGAGGTATTGTGTGATATTGCTCCCCTTGAATTTTGTGATGTTATTTTAGGACAACCATATTTGTGGAAGCGTCATGCTGTGTATGAGTCTAGACCCCGCGGTGTTATTATTACTGTGGGTAGACAATTGTACAGGATACTAGAGGTAGCATCGCCTACCACTATTTCTTTAATCTCTTCCAAGCAATGAAGTAAGGTCATTTCACAGATCGGGAAGTTCATCTTCTTTGTGATCCGTGCTCACAGTATGCAGAAGGTCGCTGCCACATCCATGGCCTTTACACATAATCTCTCTTTGCAGCAAAATCAAGTGGATGGGATCGTGGAATAATACATGAGACATCTTCTCCTCACCCACCGGGGTATCGACGCACTGCCAAGTCAAGCATCCAATTGATCTGACCTCGGGTGCACCTCCACCTAATGGACCAGTCTATCGTTGCTCGCTAATGGAAAATGACGAAATCAGACATCAGATCCAAGAGCTTCTTCAAAAGGGTCACATCAGACCCAGCTCCTCCCCTTACAGAAGCTCGATTGTGCTGGTGCAGAAGAAGGACAGGACTTGATGACTCTACATTGATTCCATAGCCTTAAACAAAATCATAGTCGGGAGCCGGTACCCAATTCCCAGGATTGATGACCTTCCTGACCAACTCAAGGGGGAAAAGTTCTTCAACAATATTGACCTAAAGTCTGGCTACCACCAGGTTCCCATTGAACCAACTGATATATGGAAGACAACCTTCAAATCTAAAGAAGGTCTCTTCGAATGGCTGGTCATGCCCTTTGGCTTAACAAATTAACCAACCACTTTCATGAGGTTGATGGATGATGTATTGAGACCCTTCACCAACTCTTTTGTGGTGGTATATTTGGATGACATCCTCATCTTCAACAAAACTTGGGAAGAGCACATGCGCCATATTCAGTAGGTTTTGAGCACTCTGCGGCAACACAAGCTATATGCCAACTTGGAAAAATGCTCTTTTGACATGAACATGGTCCAATACTTGGGCTACATTGTTTATGAGCATGGGGTACATGTTGATCCAGCGAAGATCCAAGTTATCCGTGACTAGCCAACCCCGACCACACTAACCGAGCTTCAGAGCTTCTTGGGATTGGCTAACTTCTACCGACGGTTCGTGTTGGGATTCTCCCATATTGCATGGGTCCTTAGCTAGGTGACCAAGGGCAGTGGCAGGGAAAATTTCATGTGGGGGAAGGAACAACAACGAGCATTCAATGATCTGAAGCATCGCTTGTGCTCAACTCCAGTACTTTCCTTGCCCGATCTGCAACAACCATTCGAGATTGAGACTGATGCATCTGACTATGCTGTAGGCACAATTCTCACTCAGGATGGTCATCTAGTGGCATACCATACTGAGACACTCTTATATACTGTTCAAAAATACCCCACCTATGACAAGGAAATGTATTCCATTGTAAAAACATGTTGTCAATGGAAACATTACATTCTAGGAAAGGAGACAATCATCCACACTGATCACAAGCCTTTGCAGTTCATACAGACACAAGGGAAATTGCAGAACGACCGCCATCAGAAGTGGTCCACCTACCTGCAACAGTTCCATCTCAACATCAAGTATAAGACATGAATATCTAATCGAGTCGTTGACTACCTCATTCGACCTCCCATGGTTGCACTCACCACTGTGCTCCATTCCTATGGACATGAGGCATCTGAGTGGCCCCAACTTTATCAACAAGATCTAGACTTCGCCACCACCTATCAACACTTGTGTACAGGCACGAATGTCACCGATTTTCACATTCAGGACATACTATTATTCCATCTGGGCCATCTATGTGTTCCTACAAGCTAGCGTGCAAAGCTGATTTGGGAAGCCCAATATAGTCAGATGGCAGGACATTTTGGCGTGGAGAAAACTGTGGCCATTCTTCAGAAACATTTTTATTGGCCAAAACTTCGACATGACGTCAACAAGTATATCAGATCTTGCACTGCCTGTTCCGTTTCCAAGCCAATCATCAAGAAACAAGGCTTATACATCCCTCTTCCTACTCCTCAGAAGCATTGGGAATCCATCTGAATGGATTACATGTTTGGCCTTCCATCCACCAAGAAAGGCAATGAATGTGCATTTGTGTTCGTTGATCGGTTTTCGAAGATGGCCATCCTCACAACTTTGAAGAAGAATATCACAATGGTAGATACTGCCAAGCTCTTCTTCGATCGAGTGTGGGTCCATTTTGGGATACCATAGACCATCATCTTCGACCAGGACAACGGGTTACTCAACACATTTTGGTCGAGTCTCTGGTCACTGTTGGACACCAAGCTCACTAAATCCACTGCTTTCCATCCCCAAACAGACGACCAAACATAGGTTATCAATCGAATGATTATGCACATCTTGTGCATGTACAACTCTAAGCATCCACGTATGAGAGTCTCT
Source organism: Picea engelmannii (assembly GCA_009831015.1). Taxonomy (NCBI): domain Eukaryota; kingdom Viridiplantae; phylum Streptophyta; class Pinopsida; order Pinales; family Pinaceae; genus Picea; species Picea engelmannii. The sequence continues at coordinate 104,569 of ML810296.1, forward strand.
CATATGTTCAACACAGTTACAACAGGGCTCTCCATAGCTCGACTGGCCATAGCCCATTTCAGGTGGGGCTAAGATTCCAACCCTTGGGTCCCATTGATGTTGCACTACCTCTTGCCACTACACATACATACTCTTCCCATGTTTAGTCTAAGACTGACAAAGCCACCAGATTCATTGAGCGGATTCAACACATCCTCCAACAGGTCCAAGAGATTTTGCAAAAATCCAATTCTAAGTACAAGAAACACCATGATCAACACAGGGCACTGCACCAGTTTCAGGTTGGAAACAAAGTCTGGTTACATTTGCAGAAGGAACATTTTGCAGGGCCCCATTAGAAGCTCCACCCACTTCGCTATGGGCCTTACACTATTACCAAGGTTGTGCATAGCGATGATTTTGAGTTCAACACTCCACCCTTCCTTGGCCTGCACCCAGTGTTCAATGTGGACCTCCTCCGACCATATTTTCCACCATTATTGGACACATCAGAGATTGCAGAGCAACTGACACCAACAGAGCTCAACCCTGACTGCATAGCACAAGAATCCACTGATCAGATAGTGGACACACAGGTCAAGGGCACTCGCCAACAAAGGATCTAGCTTTATCAGGTTGTCAAGGAAGGGAAGCTCCTACACCAAAAAAAGTGGCTGACCCAGGGCCAAATCCAACATAAGTTTCCTCACCTGATGGGGGAACTTAACACAATGGAGACCATTTCTTCCTAAAGGGGGAGGATTGATCTAGGTGGATAGTGGTGTCCACCCACCTATTCCAACTGGTTCCTCTTGTCCGCTTTTAGTTCAACATGTTCTTCTTTACTTCTTTGTGATTGTGGATTCTACACTTCTGGGGTTGTCTGAAGCTCTACACATATTCCGGGTGGATATTGGTGGCCTCTCACCTAATCCAACTAGCCTATTTTGTATGTTTTCATGTCAGTACATCTTGGTGTACTTCCAGGGCTGTTTTGGAGCCCCAGACAATGTTTTTTTGGCTCTCCACAGTCAAAATACAGACAGAGCCATAGTTTGACGACGTAATGTGTAGTTCTTTGAAAGACCTTTCCAACGAGCTATCACGTGCCTAAAACGGAGGTTGTATGCAAAATTTACGACCCCAGGAAGTTCAGGTACCAACTTACCCATAGGGGTCCACATGACTTTTGGTGTTTCACCTCCCAGGGTTAGGTTTTTGGATGTCTAGGGTTTTAAAATTCATGAGTAATATCAAAAAGGCCTCTGGAGCCTCATTGTAATCATTCTTCTCGGACGAATGCACGTAGCAGCCACATCTCTTCTCAGAGATAACTACCACCATTCGAGCAAGTGTTTCAGTTCTGCAGTTTTACAGTTTCAACCTATTTCATTTATTCAATAAAAGATATTGTTCACTGGATATCTGTGTTGTTCTTCATATCTCTATGTTTATTGTATTCAGTCTGTTAATCAGTTCGTTCCGCTCCTAAATCTAGATCACTCTCTCTCAATTCAATCTCTCAATTGTTCATGTGTTTTTGTGTGTTTGAAAGTTTTAGCTGAGACCAAAACTCTAATCTATTTCTAAGATTACTCCTAGCCCAAGTCATGCATGCATGAAATACACTTTTTAGACTCAACTGCGAAAAATAAGACTTTCAATATTTAACTAAGTGAATTACAAGAAAGAATTTACTTTTCAAAAATATATTGAACTACTTCTTGCATGTTCACATGGAACTTGTGCGGAAGTTCTTTTTCGAGCTATAATTCTCAACACTCCCTTTTAGTGAAGAAGGAATTATGCACCAATACAAGTCTTTCTTTGAATTCTTCAAACTTCCCTCTTGCCAAGGGCTTGGTCAGAATATCAACTACGTATTGATCCGTAGGAATATACTGGAACTTCATTGCTCCCTTCTAAACCCCATCTCATATGAAGTGTTATATGGTTTCTATATGCTTGGACCTATCACAAAACACTGGATTCTCAGAGTTTGATACAACTTTGATTATCATAGTATATGACTGTGGAATCCAACTCTTGATCAAACATTCTTGCAAGTAACTTGCGAAGCCATATGGACTCACAACTAGCCATACTCGCTACCATGTATTCTACCTCTGTTGAGCTAAGTGCCACAAAAGTCTTCTTCTAGTTGAACCAAGATATCATCGTTGATCCCAAGTTAAAGTTGCACTCTAAGGTGCTCTTCCTATCTACTGCACTGTCTGCCCAATCTAAGTTTATACATCCTCGCAACTTCACTTCATCATGTCCAAGATACCTCAAACCATATCCATTGTGCCCCTCAAATAACCGAGCACATGTTTTGTTGCTACCTAATGCTCTTGCCTTGGATCCACCATGAACTGACTCAAGGGGATCACTGCAAAACATATATCTGGCCCGGGGTTGACCAAATACATCATATAACCTATTAGTTGCTTGTACAATGTGGGATCCACCAACTCTGAATTTGAAGCTGTCACCTTCTTCAGATTAATGATCATTGGTGTGGCCATAGGTTTGCATTTCTCCAATATCTAAAACCTGTTCAAGATTTGAATTGCATACTTACCTTGCCCAAGGAAGATTTCCCTTAGTCTCTGCCAAACCTCCAAACCTAAGAAGCAATGCATCATGCCAAGGTCCTTCATCTCGAACTTAGTTGCCATGTTTTCTTTGCACCTTGCAACGAGCTTCTCTACACCCGTCGGAAACAAATCATCTACATACAACAAAATGAGCAGATCAATTTAAACAAATGTGTGATATAAGTTAGAATATGCTTCGCTTTTGGTGAAGCCCATACTCTGTAGGTGTCCATCGATCCTAGAATACCATGTTCTTGGTCCTTGCTTGAGTCCATACAAGGTTTTCTTAAGCCTACACACATGGGACTCCTTCCCACTTACCTCAAAGCCCTAAGGTTTCTCTATGTACACTTCTTCCTCAATGATCCCATTAAAAACAATTGTCTTCAAATCCATCTAGTATATCCTCCATCCCATAAATGAAACCAAGGACATAACTACTCTAATGGAAGTGTCACTGGTGATCGGAGCAAACATCTCCTCATAGTCCACTCCATCTCTCTAGGATAACTCTCTCGCCACCAACCTCACTTTGAACTTCTCAACGATGTCATATGTTGCATGCTTGACCTTGTAGATGTCAATTTTTATGCAACTAATTTCAGATCTGAAAATTACTTCCAAGTGACCCAAATAGTAAACCCTAGGGTTGTTATCAATGAATAATCTTACAATGAAATTATGACAGAAAATTATAGTAGCGGAAACACAAAGATCCGAGAGAAATATCCATGCACATGAGACACAAAATTTATGTTTTGTAAACTGTCAAATTCAGACTTTTCTGAGGAAAAAATAATCCCTCTCAGTAGTAAAAAAATCACCAAATATGAGGACAAAACCAATCATTTCAAAGCCATAAAATATCACAAATTTACCTGGAAAAATTCCCACTTACAAATCTATTGTAGACCTGTTGTACGGTCTACTAACGTCAGTCATATGAACCTGCTAAACTACCTAGAAATTCACATGGTAGCTTGAAAATCCCCCACAAGTGCATATGTACTGTGTTGGTCACATGTGTGATTGTACATGCTACTTCTTCCACACGTGCAAACTATTCAATTCCTACACATGTGTAGTTTTTCTCTCTCCTTCTCCTGTTCACACATGCAGATTCTCCTCCCACGTGCAAATGTCCTTCTAGGTTGAAAAACTAAATAGAAAGAATGTCCAAAAACCATAATCCATATTTTCCAAAGTGATAAATTTACCTTGCTGAAATCACCAAGCCTCCTAGTACAAGTGCTCACTCACTTATGCTAACTAGATAATGTCACAATGAGATTGTCACAATCTCTCCTCTCATTTAATAGGAGTCTGAAGTGAGCTTATAAGCCCTTAGCTTACTCTAAGGAGCCCTACCCTAAAATAAACATTAAATTAGAATTTATTTTTTTCACACATGTGGGTGTGAAACCCCAACACAAGCCCCCAAATCCCATCAACAAGCCCATTAATCCCAAAGGTCCATTCCAAGGGGGTTTTCACGAAACAAAAAAATTCAAATGTGGTGCCAACAAAGATTCCCACATTCCTACCACCAAGGCCACTTATGGGAATACCTATTGAAGCTACAAAACATCAACACTCCCTCTTAGCGAGGGAGATATTCCATTCTCCATCATCTGGAAGTATCTCTATCTCCCACACTGGAAGTAGCTCTGCCTCCTGCACTAGATTTGCTACCACAACTACACTCCAATCCTCTTGATTGGTTGCTTCCTCTATCACCAAAATAAATCATGTAGTATGGCATGGTTCCTCTTGGGAAGACACATGCTTCTAGAAGCCTCCCGCTTTTGAGCCTCCTGCCTGAATTCCTCAATCCATGACATCTTCCTAATAGTACTGGAAGACTCCTCTCTTCTATATGAACTTGAAGGTTGACTCCCTCCGAACCACTAACTCTCCCTCTGACCCTGCTAACTCCCTCTGAAGTTAGGCTCCCTCTGATTCTGTAAAGCCTTCGAAGCTATCTTCTCCTTGACCTCTATCACTCTGTTACTACTGGCCATATCTCACATAGGTTGGCCCTTCAACTTATATGTGTTTCTTTGTCTAACTCCAATAACCACTATTTATTTGAGGCTATATCCTCTGGGCATGAATAACACTTGTCCACCCCGGAACAAAACATCATAGCCCTTCTCCTCAATCGTTGAGACTGAGAGCACACTTCTCCTAAGTTCTGGCACCCATAGAACATTTTTCACCCTCAACACATCGCCTAACTCCAACTAGAATCATATTGTTCCAATTCCCTACACTACATGCTTGGTCCCACCAATCTTCATGCACATGTCTGAGTCAGTCTATGCGAAGCTCTCAAACAACTCTCATTCTCTTGTCATATGACATGAGGCTCCACTATCCACCAACCAAGTCCCATAACCAGAGATTGTACTAGAAAGGGTGGAGACCAATAAGAACTCCCTTTGAAGCCTATTTTCAACATCATCAACCTTTGTTGTTGATGCAGGCTTCCTTCCCTCTCTCCTTCATTACGGACACTGTGAGGCATAATGACCATACTCGTGACAAGCAAAACACTTGACCTTGATAAGGTTCTTCTTTATCCTCGGTTCTGGAGATGCCTCTCTCCCTAGAGAACCAACGTTTCTGCTCTTCATGGTATGAAAAGCCAAGGCTTGGTTCTCATCACTACTGACTTTTTGCTTGTCAGTCCTGGACTCTAACCAACCCTCCTCCTGGATGCAATTAGTCCATAGTCCATCAAAATCTGGCAACTTTTCTTATGCACAAATCCCCTGCACAAATGGTTCCAAAGACTCGGGAAGACCACTCAATCCCACATTCACTAACTCAAAATCATCAACCGCCTCACCAATAGTTACAAGTTGATCACGAATCTAAGTGATCATCATGAGGTAGATAACACATGTGTTTGAACTGGACATCTCAACACCTTGGAGTTGGTGCTTCAAAATAAATTTTCAGCGTGCATTCCCACTTTGGTACAAGCCCACCAAAGCATCATACATCTCTTTAGTTGTATTCTTCTAAAAAATGTGAGGAATCAGATGATCCTTAACGGAGTCCAACAATATCCACTTGGCCTTCACTTCCTTCTTCTTATGAGCTACCAATTCCTGCGGATCAACAAGACTTGGAACGACACCCTCAACACACTCTTTGAGGTCATTCCCACTTACAAATATGTTGCATACCCGTTGTACGACTTGTTGACATTGGATGTACAACTGTTGATGCCAGCCATACGGATCTGTTAAACTTCCTAGAAATTCGCACATGTGGCTTGAAACTCTCCCACACGTGCGGTTGTATTGTCCTAGTCATAAATGTGACTGTATGAACCTGTTTCGTACCACACATGCGGTTGTACGAACTGTTCTTCCACACATGCAGACTGCTCAATTCCCTCAGACGTGTAACATTTCTCTCTCTTCCTCCTGTTCACATGTGAAACCTATCCTCCCACATGCAACTGTCATTCTAGGATGAAAAACCAAATAGAAAGAATGTCCAATAACCCTAGGCCAAATTTGTCAAAGTGCAGATTTTTCCTTGTTGAAATCACCAAGCCTCCTAGCACAAGTGCTCACTCACTTATGCTAACTCCATAATGTCACAATGAGATTGTCACATTCTATCCTCTCCTTTGATAAGAGTCCAAAGTGAGCTTCGAATCCCTTAACTTACTCTAAGGAGCCCTACACTAAAACCAACATTAAATTAGAATAATGTATTCACACATGTGGGTGTGAAACCCCAACACAAGCCCCCAAATCCCATCAACAAAACCATGAATCCCAAAGCTCCAATCCAAGGGGGTTTTCACCAAACGAAAATTCAAATGTGGTGCCAACGAAGATTCCCACATGCCCGACAGCAAGGCCACTTGTGGGAATACCTCTTGAAGCTACAAAACATCAACAATAGAGCCACCTGGAACTCACGACCAACTTTTCTTCTATTCTTGGCACTACATCCCAAACATCATTCTCACAATGGAAGTGTACTCCTCCACCATGGAATCCCACCATACTCATTGTTTTGTTGCCTCTTGAAAAATGGAAGGCTCAGAATATAGAAAGTTGCTCATCAATTCCATATAGTCTGGAAACTTCTTCAGAGGTTTTCTCTCTCTGAATTTGTTTCTAGGAGTCTCAACATGCTCCCAAGCATCCCTCAATGTATGACTGAACCATCAATCTCTCCTAACATAAGTGGAAGCGACACCTATCTCCCCTTATTCACCTGAAGGTTGTTGTATTAACTTGGAAATCACTGGTGACCCTGGGTCAACCTTCAGAGCTTCCTACTCCTCATCCTCTGCCACTGGAGTAGGCTCAAAAGACTTATTGGATGCAAAATATTCCTCAAAATTTACATCGTTTCTTCCTCTGCTCCGAAATATATACTCTATAATCCTTTTAAATCTCACCATAACCCACAAACAAACTCTTCATGCTAGAGGGATCTAACTTGGTCATCTTCTCCATTAGTACATGGATATAAATCGAACAACCAAAGATGTGAAAATTACTCACCTATGGATTCACACAAGTGAATTCCTCCTCTGAGGTTTTTTCCTCCAAGATATTATGAGGACATAAGTTCTAAATCTAGAGTATTGTGTTACGTGCCTCTACCCAAAGAAACATGGGCAAGTCCTAGTCATGTATCATGGCCTTAGAAACCCCTATGATGGACCGATTCTTCCACTCTACAACCCCATTCTGTTGTGGGTTGTACATAACTATCAAATCCCTCTTGATTCTTTCATCCTTGCAAAAACCCTCAAACTCCTTAGAGGTATACTCTACCCTATTGTCCGATCTCAAGAATTACCTGCCTTGTTTTCAACCAGAGCTTTAAACTCCTAAAACCTGCTAAAGACCTTGTCCTTGGTCTTTAAGAAGTATATCCAAGTCTTGCAAGAAAAGTCATCAATACAAGAAGCATAATACATGCTTCATGTTATTGACGCTGTTGACATCGGTCCACAAACATCCAATTGTACTAAGTATAGAATCCCCTTAGACCTATGCTCGCTACTTGGGAAAACAACCTTGGCATGTTTTCCAAACGTGCATCCTCTGCATACACCGTGCCACTCAAAATTGAATTATGGAAGACATGTGACTATTTCCTTCAGAATAGGTGATGCCCTGTGATGTAGATGTCCCATCCTGTTGTGCCACAACTCACACAAGTTGTCACTGTTGTGCACCAAGGTTCAAACAGGTTCACCCTGCAACCTCTACAAGTTACCTTCTCTAACCCCTATTACCTAAGATGTATATGGGACAAATTACTTCGGTCTAATGAGGATTTGTTGGTTCTTGAACTCCACTACAAAGCCCTTATCTTCATAACCAAAACTGAAAGAAAATACTTCCCGAGACCTGGTACAACGAAGACATAATCAAAATCTAAATAAGTACTTGACTCAACCTGGAAGGGAATAGTACCAACTCATGCTATTAGGTACTTGACATCATCACCAAGCTCAACTTGTACTCCTGAGTCCTGATTCTTAGGACTATAAAACGATTATCAGGCTGATGGCATGTGTCAAGATGCCCCATTGTAAACATACCATGCATTCCTCGAAATCATGTTAGTAGAAAGTAAAGATACCAACAATAAATCCTTCTCGAACTTATCAATAAACTCGTTCATCTGAGTTTCTACAAAGGTTGCTACCTGCTTATTATTGATTTTTCTATATGAGATGATATTGTATATTCGATATATTATTACAATGATGAGTGTTCCATATACAGAGAACATATGGTGACCATCCATGAAACGATGTGTCCCTTGGATAATCAATAACTATTTATTATTATTATTATTACTTATTATATATATTATTTAATAATCAATAATTATATTATTAATTATTAATCTAGGAGAATGTCTTCCCAATGTTGTCCAAACATCAACACTTATGTCGCTACTTCCCTTTACCCTTCTTATTATATGGACACTGTGATGCATGACGATCGTGCTTATGATGACTTAAGCACTTGATTTTACTCAAGTACTTCTTTCCTAGTTTTGAGATTGACTCATCACTCTTTCCCTTACCCTTGTTGGGTACTTTACCTCTACCCTTATTTCACTGACCAAATAGAGTTAGGTTCTCTTCACCATCCTTCTTGTCAGCCTTTAACTCCATCCAAGTATCATCTTGGATACAGTCATCCCAAAGCCTCTCAAAGTCTGTGTTATCCCTAAATTTGTTCCTAACTACTAAGGGGCAAGCTAGGGCACCTCAGTTATTGCAATGGTTTATATTTGTAAATCAAATTGAGTTTGTAGATTGGTTTGTGGATCAGGTAGTGGATAGTTTGGACAACAATTGATCAAGTTACACTTTTAATTAAGTTTCCACAACATCAACTTAGTCAAAGGAAATCACTCTAATTAGCTAGATGAATAAAGTAAAAGGTTGATGAAATATAAATTGCAAGTTACAATCTGTTTACTTGTAAAGAAGAAATTTCAAATTCCCAAATAATATTCAGAAACTAGAAATGATCATTTTAAATACAAATCATGAAAAGATGAATTTAACAACAAAATATTTAATTGAAATTCAAAACATAACATGATACACCATTGCTTTGCAAAATTTTCAAATGCATTCAAAATAAGACAAAAGAAATAAAGACATAAAAAAAGATAGTCTAACCATTAGAATGTTTTTCAATTGAGTGTAAAAATGTTGCAAATTGCAACTTTACAATTTTGATCAATATGTTCCTTGAATGCCACAAAATATGAACCCTTA
>ML810296.1:114037-128679 GCA_009831015.1 Picea engelmannii
TGGGGAGAGGGGAGGGGAGAGCGAGGGGATTGGACATGCCACAAACAATGAATTTGTGAAAAATCCAAGTCTTTATGATCTCAATTAAATAAGTAATTGTTGAAATGTCGAAATTAAATTTCAGACCAGAGCATTAATCACATGATAGTTGGAAATTAAATAGTAGAAGCAAAAAATCAATTTCATATATACACAAGTAATTACAACTTCAAAACTAGCATTTCACTCTTTCAAAAAAACTTACAACAAAAACTCCATAAGCTACTTAAAACCAACAGCTGCACGATTATTGAAATCACCCTAAACTAAGCTTGTATAGCCTAATTGAGAGGTATAGCGTGCTAGAAAAAACCAGAAATAAAATAAAATTGTTGTATGGTCTGTAGGAGAGCATGTATGATTTGTTCGTACCACTATATGGAGCTATCTGTACCATTGTATATTGTATGGATCTGTATGGTATTATCCATATGACTATGAAACTGCACTGATTGTTGTCTTAAACTGCGTGCTACTTGGAAAACCACTATATGGAGCTATCTGTACCATTGTATATTGTATGGATCTGTATGGTATTATCCATATGACTATGAAACTGCACTGATTGTTGTCTTAAACTGCGTGCTACTTGGAAACGCCTCTCTCTCTCTCTCTCTCTCTCTCTGATCCAAGTGGATATCGGTGGCCACCCACCTATTCCAACTGGCTCCTCTTGTCCGTTTTTAGTTCAACACATTCTTCTATACTTCTTTGTAATTGCGGGTTCTACACTTCTGGGGTTGTCTGAAGCCTTACACATATTCCAGGTGGATACTGGTGGCCTCTCACATAATCCAACTGGCTTATTTTTTAAGTTTTCATGTCAGCACATCTTGTTGTACTTCCAGGGCTGTTTTGGAGCCCTAAACAATGTTTTTTTGGCTCGCCACAATCAAATTATAGACGAAGTCATAGTTTGACGACGTAATGTGTAGTTCTTTGAAAGATCTTTCCAACGGGTTATCATGCACCTAAAATGGAGGTCTATGCAAAAGTTACGACCCCGGGAAGTTGAGGTACCAACTTACCCATAGGGGCCCACATGACTTTTGGCGTTTCACCTCCTAGGGTTAGGTTTTTGGATGTCTAGGGTTTCGACATTCATGAGTATTATCAAAAAGGCCTTTGGAGCCTCATTGTAATCATTCTGCTCAGACGGATGCACATAACAACCACATCTCTTCTCATAGATAACTACCACCATTTGAGCAAGTGTTTTGAGTTATGCAGTTTTACAGTTTCAGCCTATTTCATTTATTCAATAGAAGATATTGTTCACTGGATATCTGTGTTCTTCATATTTCTGTGTTTATTGTATTCAGTTTGTTAATCAGTTCGTTTTGCTTCTAAATTTGGATCAGTGGTATCAGAGTGGTCTGCTCTTCATTTATTTTTATTCGTGCATGTCCCCGACAAGATCTAGGTACAAGAAGTTGGGACTTGAACCAATCGATCTGTTGCAAGATCGGTGGCACCAAGCCCAACAACAACCCATGGGGGATGAAAAGAAAGATGATGGACCAGGAGATCCTATTAAAATGTTTCTCGAGGAAGCCCTCGCGCGACAAAGGGACGAAATGATGGACAACTTTGCGTAGATCCTTTGATGGTTGCCCACAGGGGAAGCATCTTCATTAAGTGACCATGCAACCCCCTTCAAGGTACAAGTAAATTTTGATATTTCATTATTTGAAGAACTGATAGATGTGGATGTTGTAGAAAAATGGTTGAATATGATCGAAGGGTATTTTTCGGTCCACAATTTTTCCGATAAGGAAAAGATTACTTTTGCACTCCTCAAGGCCGTCCCCCATGTTAAGGACTGGTGGGATACTTACTTTGAGAAAAGGGTCGTAGATGAATCTACAATATTTTTGGTTACTCCTACATGGGATTCCTTCCGAGACACCATTAAAGAACAATACTACCTATTGGAAGCTACGAGGACCAGTACACCAGATGGACCACCCTGCATCAAGAAAGGGACCAAACAGTACCAAATTTCATCAATATTTTCCATACCCTACACACCAAATTGGGTATCAAAGACTCCGAGAGACATCTGGTGTTCAAATACCGTGAATGTTTGCATAGATACATTCAAACAAAAATGGATTTTCTAGACATCACCTCATTGGGCACGACTTATAGATACGCTATCAAGATCGAGCAGAAATTTAAGTAGAAGAGGCGAGAGTTTGGATCTGAAAACTTCTCATAGTTGAAGCAGGGAAAAGGCGGCCCCAACCCACACAACAAGGGATTGAGCCGAGATGGTCAATCTCAGGACAACCAGTGCAAGCCGCAACACAAGAAGGGCAATGAGAAGACAAAGAAGGACACTGGAAAATGGTGTGAGTACCATAAAATTCCTTGACACAACATTGAAGAATGTTGTTCCAAGAAGTCACTCGTGGCCAAGATGAAGGTTGTCGAGTCAGAGGCCGATTATGATTCTGAATCAAATCCAAAAGGAGGGAAGCAGATTATCGATGTTGAACCCAGTGCCATTGTCACTACCACCAAAGTCTGGACAAGCGAACTAGAAGAACCAGAGGAAGGGGAACACCTCTTTCACTCATAGATATGGGTAAATGGGGCTCTGCTTCATTTCATTGTCGATAGCGACAGTTAAAAGAACCTAATCTCAATAGAGGTCGTCAAGCGACTGGACCTACCGATGAAACTGCACCCACAACCCTACACCATTGGCTGGCTTCACCAAGGGAGAGATCTCTGTGTGATCCAACAATGTCGTTTTCCCTACGACATCAAGTCTTTCAAAGATGAGGTATTGTGTGATATTGCTCCCCTTGAATTTTGTGATGTTATTTTAGGACAACCATATTTGTGGAAGCGTCATGCTGTGTATGAGTCTAGACCCCGCGGTGTTATTATTACTGTGGGTAGACAATTGTACAGGATACTAGAGGTAGCATCGCCTACCACTATTTCTTTAATCTCTTCCAAGCAATGAAGTAAGGTCATTTCACAGATCGGGAAGTTCATCTTCTTTGTGATCCGTGCTCACAGTATGCAGAAGGTCGCTGCCACATCCATGGCCTTTACACATAATCTCTCTTTGCAGCAAAATCAAGTGGATGGGATCGTGGAATAATACATGAGACATCTTCTCCTCACCCACCGGGGTATCGACGCACTGCCAAGTCAAGCATCCAATTGATCTGACCTCGGGTGCACCTCCACCTAATGGACCAGTCTATCGTTGCTCGCTAATGGAAAATGACGAAATCAGACATCAGATCCAAGAGCTTCTTCAAAAGGGTCACATCAGACCCAGCTCCTCCCCTTACAGAAGCTCGATTGTGCTGGTGCAGAAGAAGGACAGGACTTGATGACTCTACATTGATTCCATAGCCTTAAACAAAATCATAGTCGGGAGCCGGTACCCAATTCCCAGGATTGATGACCTTCCTGACCAACTCAAGGGGGAAAAGTTCTTCAACAATATTGACCTAAAGTCTGGCTACCACCAGGTTCCCATTGAACCAACTGATATATGGAAGACAACCTTCAAATCTAAAGAAGGTCTCTTCGAATGGCTGGTCATGCCCTTTGGCTTAACAAATTAACCAACCACTTTCATGAGGTTGATGGATGATGTATTGAGACCCTTCACCAACTCTTTTGTGGTGGTATATTTGGATGACATCCTCATCTTCAACAAAACTTGGGAAGAGCACATGCGCCATATTCAGTAGGTTTTGAGCACTCTGCGGCAACACAAGCTATATGCCAACTTGGAAAAATGCTCTTTTGACATGAACATGGTCCAATACTTGGGCTACATTGTTTATGAGCATGGGGTACATGTTGATCCAGCGAAGATCCAAGTTATCCGTGACTAGCCAACCCCGACCACACTAACCGAGCTTCAGAGCTTCTTGGGATTGGCTAACTTCTACCGACGGTTCGTGTTGGGATTCTCCCATATTGCATGGGTCCTTAGCTAGGTGACCAAGGGCAGTGGCAGGGAAAATTTCATGTGGGGGAAGGAACAACAACGAGCATTCAATGATCTGAAGCATCGCTTGTGCTCAACTCCAGTACTTTCCTTGCCCGATCTGCAACAACCATTCGAGATTGAGACTGATGCATCTGACTATGCTGTAGGCACAATTCTCACTCAGGATGGTCATCTAGTGGCATACCATACTGAGACACTCTTATATACTGTTCAAAAATACCCCACCTATGACAAGGAAATGTATTCCATTGTAAAAACATGTTGTCAATGGAAACATTACATTCTAGGAAAGGAGACAATCATCCACACTGATCACAAGCCTTTGCAGTTCATACAGACACAAGGGAAATTGCAGAACGACCGCCATCAGAAGTGGTCCACCTACCTGCAACAGTTCCATCTCAACATCAAGTATAAGACATGAATATCTAATCGAGTCGTTGACTACCTCATTCGACCTCCCATGGTTGCACTCACCACTGTGCTCCATTCCTATGGACATGAGGCATCTGAGTGGCCCCAACTTTATCAACAAGATCTAGACTTCGCCACCACCTATCAACACTTGTGTACAGGCACGAATGTCACCGATTTTCACATTCAGGACATACTATTATTCCATCTGGGCCATCTATGTGTTCCTACAAGCTAGCGTGCAAAGCTGATTTGGGAAGCCCAATATAGTCAGATGGCAGGACATTTTGGCGTGGAGAAAACTGTGGCCATTCTTCAGAAACATTTTTATTGGCCAAAACTTCGACATGACGTCAACAAGTATATCAGATCTTGCACTGCCTGTTCCGTTTCCAAGCCAATCATCAAGAAACAAGGCTTATACATCCCTCTTCCTACTCCTCAGAAGCATTGGGAATCCATCTGAATGGATTACATGTTTGGCCTTCCATCCACCAAGAAAGGCAATGAATGTGCATTTGTGTTCGTTGATCGGTTTTCGAAGATGGCCATCCTCACAACTTTGAAGAAGAATATCACAATGGTAGATACTGCCAAGCTCTTCTTCGATCGAGTGTGGGTCCATTTTGGGATACCATAGACCATCATCTTCGACCAGGACAACGGGTTACTCAACACATTTTGGTCGAGTCTCTGGTCACTGTTGGACACCAAGCTCACTAAATCCACTGCTTTCCATCCCCAAACAGACGACCAAACATAGGTTATCAATCGAATGATTATGCACATCTTGTGCATGTACAACTCTAAGCATCCACGTATGAGAGTCTCTCATATGTTCAACACAGTTACAACAGGGCTCTCCATAGCTCGACTGGCCATAGCCCATTTCAGGTGGGGCTAAGATTCCAACCCTTGGGTCCCATTGATGTTGCACTACCTCTTGCCACTACACATACATACTCTTCCCATGTTTAGTCTAAGACTGACAAAGCCACCAGATTCATTGAGCGGATTCAACACATCCTCCAACAGGTCCAAGAGATTTTGCAAAAATCCAATTCTAAGTACAAGAAACACCATGATCAACACAGGGCACTGCACCAGTTTCAGGTTGGAAACAAAGTCTGGTTACATTTGCAGAAGGAACATTTTGCAGGGCCCCATTAGAAGCTCCACCCACTTCGCTATGGGCCTTACACTATTACCAAGGTTGTGCATAGCGATGATTTTGAGTTCAACACTCCACCCTTCCTTGGCCTGCACCCAGTGTTCAATGTGGACCTCCTCCGACCATATTTTCCACCATTATTGGACACATCAGAGATTGCAGAGCAACTGACACCAACAGAGCTCAACCCTGACTGCATAGCACAAGAATCCACTGATCAGATAGTGGACACACAGGTCAAGGGCACTCGCCAACAAAGGATCTAGCTTTATCAGGTTGTCAAGGAAGGGAAGCTCCTACACCAAAAAAAGTGGCTGACCCAGGGCCAAATCCAACATAAGTTTCCTCACCTGATGGGGGAACTTAACACAATGGAGACCATTTCTTCCTAAAGGGGGAGGATTGATCTAGGTGGATAGTGGTGTCCACCCACCTATTCCAACTGGTTCCTCTTGTCCGCTTTTAGTTCAACATGTTCTTCTTTACTTCTTTGTGATTGTGGATTCTACACTTCTGGGGTTGTCTGAAGCTCTACACATATTCCGGGTGGATATTGGTGGCCTCTCACCTAATCCAACTAGCCTATTTTGTATGTTTTCATGTCAGTACATCTTGGTGTACTTCCAGGGCTGTTTTGGAGCCCCAGACAATGTTTTTTTGGCTCTCCACAGTCAAAATACAGACAGAGCCATAGTTTGACGACGTAATGTGTAGTTCTTTGAAAGACCTTTCCAACGAGCTATCACGTGCCTAAAACGGAGGTTGTATGCAAAATTTACGACCCCAGGAAGTTCAGGTACCAACTTACCCATAGGGGTCCACATGACTTTTGGTGTTTCACCTCCCAGGGTTAGGTTTTTGGATGTCTAGGGTTTTAAAATTCATGAGTAATATCAAAAAGGCCTCTGGAGCCTCATTGTAATCATTCTTCTCGGACGAATGCACGTAGCAGCCACATCTCTTCTCAGAGATAACTACCACCATTCGAGCAAGTGTTTCAGTTCTGCAGTTTTACAGTTTCAACCTATTTCATTTATTCAATAAAAGATATTGTTCACTGGATATCTGTGTTGTTCTTCATATCTCTATGTTTATTGTATTCAGTCTGTTAATCAGTTCGTTCCGCTCCTAAATCTAGATCACTCTCTCTCAATTCAATCTCTCAATTGTTCATGTGTTTTTGTGTGTTTGAAAGTTTTAGCTGAGACCAAAACTCTAATCTATTTCTAAGATTACTCCTAGCCCAAGTCATGCATGCATGAAATACACTTTTTAGACTCAACTGCGAAAAATAAGACTTTCAATATTTAACTAAGTGAATTACAAGAAAGAATTTACTTTTCAAAAATATATTGAACTACTTCTTGCATGTTCACATGGAACTTGTGCGGAAGTTCTTTTTCGAGCTATAATTCTCAACACTCCCTTTTAGTGAAGAAGGAATTATGCACCAATACAAGTCTTTCTTTGAATTCTTCAAACTTCCCTCTTGCCAAGGGCTTGGTCAGAATATCAACTACGTATTGATCCGTAGGAATATACTGGAACTTCATTGCTCCCTTCTAAACCCCATCTCATATGAAGTGTTATATGGTTTCTATATGCTTGGACCTATCACAAAACACTGGATTCTCAGAGTTTGATACAACTTTGATTATCATAGTATATGACTGTGGAATCCAACTCTTGATCAAACATTCTTGCAAGTAACTTGCGAAGCCATATGGACTCACAACTAGCCATACTCGCTACCATGTATTCTACCTCTGTTGAGCTAAGTGCCACAAAAGTCTTCTTCTAGTTGAACCAAGATATCATCGTTGATCCCAAGTTAAAGTTGCACTCTAAGGTGCTCTTCCTATCTACTGCACTGTCTGCCCAATCTAAGTTTATACATCCTCGCAACTTCACTTCATCATGTCCAAGATACCTCAAACCATATCCATTGTGCCCCTCAAATAACCGAGCACATGTTTTGTTGCTACCTAATGCTCTTGCCTTGGATCCACCATGAACTGACTCAAGGGGATCACTGCAAAACATATATCTGGCCCGGGGTTGACCAAATACATCATATAACCTATTAGTTGCTTGTACAATGTGGGATCCACCAACTCTGAATTTGAAGCTGTCACCTTCTTCAGATTAATGATCATTGGTGTGGCCATAGGTTTGCATTTCTCCAATATCTAAAACCTGTTCAAGATTTGAATTGCATACTTACCTTGCCCAAGGAAGATTTCCCTTAGTCTCTGCCAAACCTCCAAACCTAAGAAGCAATGCATCATGCCAAGGTCCTTCATCTCGAACTTAGTTGCCATGTTTTCTTTGCACCTTGCAACGAGCTTCTCTACACCCGTCGGAAACAAATCATCTACATACAACAAAATGAGCAGATCAATTTAAACAAATGTGTGATATAAGTTAGAATATGCTTCGCTTTTGGTGAAGCCCATACTCTGTAGGTGTCCATCGATCCTAGAATACCATGTTCTTGGTCCTTGCTTGAGTCCATACAAGGTTTTCTTAAGCCTACACACATGGGACTCCTTCCCACTTACCTCAAAGCCCTAAGGTTTCTCTATGTACACTTCTTCCTCAATGATCCCATTAAAAACAATTGTCTTCAAATCCATCTAGTATATCCTCCATCCCATAAATGAAACCAAGGACATAACTACTCTAATGGAAGTGTCACTGGTGATCGGAGCAAACATCTCCTCATAGTCCACTCCATCTCTCTAGGATAACTCTCTCGCCACCAACCTCACTTTGAACTTCTCAACGATGTCATATGTTGCATGCTTGACCTTGTAGATGTCAATTTTTATGCAACTAATTTCAGATCTGAAAATTACTTCCAAGTGACCCAAATAGTAAACCCTAGGGTTGTTATCAATGAATAATCTTACAATGAAATTATGACAGAAAATTATAGTAGCGGAAACACAAAGATCCGAGAGAAATATCCATGCACATGAGACACAAAATTTATGTTTTGTAAACTGTCAAATTCAGACTTTTCTGAGGAAAAAATAATCCCTCTCAGTAGTAAAAAAATCACCAAATATGAGGACAAAACCAATCATTTCAAAGCCATAAAATATCACAAATTTACCTGGAAAAATTCCCACTTACAAATCTATTGTAGACCTGTTGTACGGTCTACTAACGTCAGTCATATGAACCTGCTAAACTACCTAGAAATTCACATGGTAGCTTGAAAATCCCCCACAAGTGCATATGTACTGTGTTGGTCACATGTGTGATTGTACATGCTACTTCTTCCACACGTGCAAACTATTCAATTCCTACACATGTGTAGTTTTTCTCTCTCCTTCTCCTGTTCACACATGCAGATTCTCCTCCCACGTGCAAATGTCCTTCTAGGTTGAAAAACTAAATAGAAAGAATGTCCAAAAACCATAATCCATATTTTCCAAAGTGATAAATTTACCTTGCTGAAATCACCAAGCCTCCTAGTACAAGTGCTCACTCACTTATGCTAACTAGATAATGTCACAATGAGATTGTCACAATCTCTCCTCTCATTTAATAGGAGTCTGAAGTGAGCTTATAAGCCCTTAGCTTACTCTAAGGAGCCCTACCCTAAAATAAACATTAAATTAGAATTTATTTTTTTCACACATGTGGGTGTGAAACCCCAACACAAGCCCCCAAATCCCATCAACAAGCCCATTAATCCCAAAGGTCCATTCCAAGGGGGTTTTCACGAAACAAAAAAATTCAAATGTGGTGCCAACAAAGATTCCCACATTCCTACCACCAAGGCCACTTATGGGAATACCTATTGAAGCTACAAAACATCAACACTCCCTCTTAGCGAGGGAGATATTCCATTCTCCATCATCTGG
The DNA here is from genome assembly GCA_009831015.1 of Picea engelmannii. Lineage (NCBI taxonomy): Eukaryota > Viridiplantae > Streptophyta > Pinopsida > Pinales > Pinaceae > Picea > Picea engelmannii. Next base: position 123,525 of record ML810296.1, read on the forward strand.
AAGTATCTCTATCTCCCACACTGGAAGTAGCTCTGCCTCCTGCACTAGATTTGCTACCACAACTACACTCCAATCCTCTTGATTGGTTGCTTCCTCTATCACCAAAATAAATCATGTAGTATGGCATGGTTCCTCTTGGGAAGACACATGCTTCTAGAAGCCTCCCGCTTTTGAGCCTCCTGCCTGAATTCCTCAATCCATGACATCTTCCTAATAGTACTGGAAGACTCCTCTCTTCTATATGAACTTGAAGGTTGACTCCCTCCGAACCACTAACTCTCCCTCTGACCCTGCTAACTCCCTCTGAAGTTAGGCTCCCTCTGATTCTGTAAAGCCTTCGAAGCTATCTTCTCCTTGACCTCTATCACTCTGTTACTACTGGCCATATCTCACATAGGTTGGCCCTTCAACTTATATGTGTTTCTTTGTCTAACTCCAATAACCACTATTTATTTGAGGCTATATCCTCTGGGCATGAATAACACTTGTCCACCCCGGAACAAAACATCATAGCCCTTCTCCTCAATCGTTGAGACTGAGAGCACACTTCTCCTAAGTTCTGGCACCCATAGAACATTTTTCACCCTCAACACATCGCCTAACTCCAACTAGAATCATATTGTTCCAATTCCCTACACTACATGCTTGGTCCCACCAATCTTCATGCACATGTCTGAGTCAGTCTATGCGAAGCTCTCAAACAACTCTCATTCTCTTGTCATATGACATGAGGCTCCACTATCCACCAACCAAGTCCCATAACCAGAGATTGTACTAGAAAGGGTGGAGACCAATAAGAACTCCCTTTGAAGCCTATTTTCAACATCATCAACCTTTGTTGTTGATGCAGGCTTCCTTCCCTCTCTCCTTCATTACGGACACTGTGAGGCATAATGACCATACTCGTGACAAGCAAAACACTTGACCTTGATAAGGTTCTTCTTTATCCTCGGTTCTGGAGATGCCTCTCTCCCTAGAGAACCAACGTTTCTGCTCTTCATGGTATGAAAAGCCAAGGCTTGGTTCTCATCACTACTGACTTTTTGCTTGTCAGTCCTGGACTCTAACCAACCCTCCTCCTGGATGCAATTAGTCCATAGTCCATCAAAATCTGGCAACTTTTCTTATGCACAAATCCCCTGCACAAATGGTTCCAAAGACTCGGGAAGACCACTCAATCCCACATTCACTAACTCAAAATCATCAACCGCCTCACCAATAGTTACAAGTTGATCACGAATCTAAGTGATCATCATGAGGTAGATAACACATGTGTTTGAACTGGACATCTCAACACCTTGGAGTTGGTGCTTCAAAATAAATTTTCAGCGTGCATTCCCACTTTGGTACAAGCCCACCAAAGCATCATACATCTCTTTAGTTGTATTCTTCTAAAAAATGTGAGGAATCAGATGATCCTTAACGGAGTCCAACAATATCCACTTGGCCTTCACTTCCTTCTTCTTATGAGCTACCAATTCCTGCGGATCAACAAGACTTGGAACGACACCCTCAACACACTCTTTGAGGTCATTCCCACTTACAAATATGTTGCATACCCGTTGTACGACTTGTTGACATTGGATGTACAACTGTTGATGCCAGCCATACGGATCTGTTAAACTTCCTAGAAATTCGCACATGTGGCTTGAAACTCTCCCACACGTGCGGTTGTATTGTCCTAGTCATAAATGTGACTGTATGAACCTGTTTCGTACCACACATGCGGTTGTACGAACTGTTCTTCCACACATGCAGACTGCTCAATTCCCTCAGACGTGTAACATTTCTCTCTCTTCCTCCTGTTCACATGTGAAACCTATCCTCCCACATGCAACTGTCATTCTAGGATGAAAAACCAAATAGAAAGAATGTCCAATAACCCTAGGCCAAATTTGTCAAAGTGCAGATTTTTCCTTGTTGAAATCACCAAGCCTCCTAGCACAAGTGCTCACTCACTTATGCTAACTCCATAATGTCACAATGAGATTGTCACATTCTATCCTCTCCTTTGATAAGAGTCCAAAGTGAGCTTCGAATCCCTTAACTTACTCTAAGGAGCCCTACACTAAAACCAACATTAAATTAGAATAATGTATTCACACATGTGGGTGTGAAACCCCAACACAAGCCCCCAAATCCCATCAACAAAACCATGAATCCCAAAGCTCCAATCCAAGGGGGTTTTCACCAAACGAAAATTCAAATGTGGTGCCAACGAAGATTCCCACATGCCCGACAGCAAGGCCACTTGTGGGAATACCTCTTGAAGCTACAAAACATCAACAATAGAGCCACCTGGAACTCACGACCAACTTTTCTTCTATTCTTGGCACTACATCCCAAACATCATTCTCACAATGGAAGTGTACTCCTCCACCATGGAATCCCACCATACTCATTGTTTTGTTGCCTCTTGAAAAATGGAAGGCTCAGAATATAGAAAGTTGCTCATCAATTCCATATAGTCTGGAAACTTCTTCAGAGGTTTTCTCTCTCTGAATTTGTTTCTAGGAGTCTCAACATGCTCCCAAGCATCCCTCAATGTATGACTGAACCATCAATCTCTCCTAACATAAGTGGAAGCGACACCTATCTCCCCTTATTCACCTGAAGGTTGTTGTATTAACTTGGAAATCACTGGTGACCCTGGGTCAACCTTCAGAGCTTCCTACTCCTCATCCTCTGCCACTGGAGTAGGCTCAAAAGACTTATTGGATGCAAAATATTCCTCAAAATTTACATCGTTTCTTCCTCTGCTCCGAAATATATACTCTATAATCCTTTTAAATCTCACCATAACCCACAAACAAACTCTTCATGCTAGAGGGATCTAACTTGGTCATCTTCTCCATTAGTACATGGATATAAATCGAACAACCAAAGATGTGAAAATTACTCACCTATGGATTCACACAAGTGAATTCCTCCTCTGAGGTTTTTTCCTCCAAGATATTATGAGGACATAAGTTCTAAATCTAGAGTATTGTGTTACGTGCCTCTACCCAAAGAAACATGGGCAAGTCCTAGTCATGTATCATGGCCTTAGAAACCCCTATGATGGACCGATTCTTCCACTCTACAACCCCATTCTGTTGTGGGTTGTACATAACTATCAAATCCCTCTTGATTCTTTCATCCTTGCAAAAACCCTCAAACTCCTTAGAGGTATACTCTACCCTATTGTCCGATCTCAAGAATTACCTGCCTTGTTTTCAACCAGAGCTTTAAACTCCTAAAACCTGCTAAAGACCTTGTCCTTGGTCTTTAAGAAGTATATCCAAGTCTTGCAAGAAAAGTCATCAATACAAGAAGCATAATACATGCTTCATGTTATTGACGCTGTTGACATCGGTCCACAAACATCCAATTGTACTAAGTATAGAATCCCCTTAGACCTATGCTCGCTACTTGGGAAAACAACCTTGGCATGTTTTCCAAACGTGCATCCTCTGCATACACCGTGCCACTCAAAATTGAATTATGGAAGACATGTGACTATTTCCTTCAGAATAGGTGATGCCCTGTGATGTAGATGTCCCATCCTGTTGTGCCACAACTCACACAAGTTGTCACTGTTGTGCACCAAGGTTCAAACAGGTTCACCCTGCAACCTCTACAAGTTACCTTCTCTAACCCCTATTACCTAAGATGTATATGGGACAAATTACTTCGGTCTAATGAGGATTTGTTGGTTCTTGAACTCCACTACAAAGCCCTTATCTTCATAACCAAAACTGAAAGAAAATACTTCCCGAGACCTGGTACAACGAAGACATAATCAAAATCTAAATAAGTACTTGACTCAACCTGGAAGGGAATAGTACCAACTCATGCTATTAGGTACTTGACATCATCACCAAGCTCAACTTGTACTCCTGAGTCCTGATTCTTAGGACTATAAAACGATTATCAGGCTGATGGCATGTGTCAAGATGCCCCATTGTAAACATACCATGCATTCCTCGAAATCATGTTAGTAGAAAGTAAAGATACCAACAATAAATCCTTCTCGAACTTATCAATAAACTCGTTCATCTGAGTTTCTACAAAGGTTGCTACCTGCTTATTATTGATTTTTCTATATGAGATGATATTGTATATTCGATATATTATTACAATGATGAGTGTTCCATATACAGAGAACATATGGTGACCATCCATGAAACGATGTGTCCCTTGGATAATCAATAACTATTTATTATTATTATTATTACTTATTATATATATTATTTAATAATCAATAATTATATTATTAATTATTAATCTAGGAGAATGTCTTCCCAATGTTGTCCAAACATCAACACTTATGTCGCTACTTCCCTTTACCCTTCTTATTATATGGACACTGTGATGCATGACGATCGTGCTTATGATGACTTAAGCACTTGATTTTACTCAAGTACTTCTTTCCTAGTTTTGAGATTGACTCATCACTCTTTCCCTTACCCTTGTTGGGTACTTTACCTCTACCCTTATTTCACTGACCAAATAGAGTTAGGTTCTCTTCACCATCCTTCTTGTCAGCCTTTAACTCCATCCAAGTATCATCTTGGATACAGTCATCCCAAAGCCTCTCAAAGTCTGTGTTATCCCTAAATTTGTTCCTAACTACTAAGGGGCAAGCTAGGGCACCTCAGTTATTGCAATGGTTTATATTTGTAAATCAAATTGAGTTTGTAGATTGGTTTGTGGATCAGGTAGTGGATAGTTTGGACAACAATTGATCAAGTTACACTTTTAATTAAGTTTCCACAACATCAACTTAGTCAAAGGAAATCACTCTAATTAGCTAGATGAATAAAGTAAAAGGTTGATGAAATATAAATTGCAAGTTACAATCTGTTTACTTGTAAAGAAGAAATTTCAAATTCCCAAATAATATTCAGAAACTAGAAATGATCATTTTAAATACAAATCATGAAAAGATGAATTTAACAACAAAATATTTAATTGAAATTCAAAACATAACATGATACACCATTGCTTTGCAAAATTTTCAAATGCATTCAAAATAAGACAAAAGAAATAAAGACATAAAAAAAGATAGTCTAACCATTAGAATGTTTTTCAATTGAGTGTAAAAATGTTGCAAATTGCAACTTTACAATTTTGATCAATATGTTCCTTGAATGCCACAAAATATGAACCCTTA
>ML810297.1:0-42007 GCA_009831015.1 Picea engelmannii
CACATAAGTGAGGTCGGAAATTCATCTTCTTTAAGGTTTATTGGCTGAAGTTAAGTAGTGCACAACTCTTGGAGGAGGCTTATATTAGTGTTTTTGGCATTTTTCTTGGTGGAAATTCTTCAACTAGGCTAATTGCTAGATTACTCTTGGTGAATGTAAGTGGATTTATGCAATTCTTCTTTACTTTGAATGGTTATAGTACATTTACTTTTCATTTTTTCAAGATTATGAAATTGCTAGCTTAAAACCCTAGGAAATCAAGCACATGTTAATGTCCTTGTCTTAATAGCTTTTCACCTACTAGATTGTGCTAGAAAGCCTATCCTTTGAAGCATTGTGCTAGATCCCTACCATTGTAGCACTCTAGCATCATTTTCTTCATCAAGCCATTATTTACTTCAAGCATGAGCTAAAAAAGAAAGAAAATCACTAGGGCCTAGGGTTACCTACTTCCTAATAGTCGTTTTTCTTCTAGGGCTTGTTTATTGAGGCCTTGTGTTACCAACACCTCAACCATCATCCCTCTTTGTCCTTAGCTCACACATTATCATTTGATTCCTTAAAGATTGATGCTGCAAAAAGTGACTCCATTAGCCCAAAGACACTGATCTAGACCTTCTATTTGATTGATTGATGAGAACAACCCTTAAAACTTTTACCTCAAGCTATTTACTAACCTTCACTAACCATAGATTAGACTAATTCACTAACCTTCTTCTTGTTGTTACAAAAGTAAGCTACAACCAATTATTACAGAAGTAAAATATCTTAAAAGAAATTGCAAAAGGTGATTTTTACATTGCCTCTTTAGCTTCCGACAAATGCTAGAATAGTGTTATTATTAGAATATCATTTTTGGTCATTTTGAAGCTAATTTAAAGCATTTATTGTGAAGCCATATATATATATATATATATATATATATATATATATATATATACATTGTTGTTATAGATTTTTGTTTGCTTCATCTTTTATAAACTTGTTTCCTTCATTGACAAGTCCAAGGTTTTATGAAGCACTAACATCAAACTGTACTTGGAAAAAATAGTGTTTTCTTGTTGCTTTGTTCTGGGAAGGTACACTTAAGCATATCATTGCTTCATTTACTAAAACTTTGGGAATTTATGATCGGTGTGACTTGCGAGAGGGGATAACTTTCTTGATATCTAAACATTTTCCTTCTCAAACCTCCAGGTCACTGGGGATGTCTCCCCTAGACTATTATCCCTAAATAGAAAGAGGTGTCTTATTAAAGTGATAGTGATAGGACAACCTTTTGTTATGCCAATTTGCCCTCCTTTAGCCTTTCTCTTTGGGACAAGTAAAAATTGCACGATAACATTTTGGCGTCGTTGTCGAGGATTATTGAGTCAATTTTCCTCAAGACGACACTTTTTGGTAAGCCTTTACTTTTCAAATCTTACCTGGCGACTCCACTAAGGGTGATCCCCTCATCCCTTTGATAGTTTCAAGAAAAACTATCTGGTGACTCCACAAACCTCAGGGAGGTACACCAACCCTCTCCAATCCTTGAGAAGAAAACCTTCCCAAAACTCTCATGTAGTAAAATCGTTATTTGGAGGCAATCTTCCTTTGAACACAATGTCTAGTGTAGGAACTTAGACCGTCAATCCAAACCAAGTCAATAACCAAAAGAAATGGTCATCCAAGCTCTTCAAACCGCTGGACATGATAGGTATACCAGGATACTCTAGGAAAATCCCCCCTAAGTATGTAAAGTGGTTGCCTAAGTTCACTGGAAATGATGTAGTCAGTGCCGAGGATCATATGAGTAATTTTTGGGCCTTCTTCCAGCGTCATCTCATCAGTGATGATGTTGAAGATATAGCTATGAAATTATTCTCTGCTACCCTCCATGATGGTGCTAGAAATTGGTACAACGGTCTCCCTGATGCTAGTATGTAATGTTCCCAAGCCAATTTTTTTTGCTCGGAACACTAACTTCTCATTGTTTGTTTGTGTTTGCTTATGTGTTTATAGGTTTATTCATGGAGTTGTGCATTAGGGTTTATATGATGTTGATTAAGAAATGAAACAATATATCTGAAGCATATATCATAAACAAGACAAGATACAATAAGGAACACCAATATAGAACCAATAATGTTATATTTGACCTTTATTTAGATAGTAGATAGATCCTTGAACAAGAGATCTATAGATCTGGAAGAAAACCCCAATAATATCAAAGATGGGATGTCAGTCAATACAATAATAGTCAATACAATGATAATAGCCTCCCAAAGTCTCTCTAAAGAAAAGGCCCAAGCCTCCAAAGGCCAACAAGTACAAGAGAAGACTGATGAGATGAGATCCTAATCCAATATGGTGTCAAACCTCTCCAACTGTTTGAGTTGCGCACTTCCTTGGCTGCTGGTGAACCCCCAAGTTTCAACCCTCCTCTTCCTACGCTCCAAATGCTCCAAAAATTTCTCAGAATGTATATCGAGCTACTAGAACCCCCTTGGAAAAGTTTTTGGCTGAAGGGTGAAGTTCTTCCCCTCTAAATGAGAAAACCCTCAACTAGTTTGTGCCCCTCTGGTTGAATGAATCCCCAATATTTTGATCTCACCTCTAGAAGCCTCCAACTGCTACAAAAATCATTGGAAATGATAGATTGGGCCAAGACAATATATCTGTTAAAATATCAAGATGATCTATGAATATATGGGCCACTAAATAATGAAAACCTCCTCATGCAGTGTGCCCCTCTCTCCTCCAAGTCGTGCTAAGATCCAAGAAATAATCTGTTGGAATAACCTCCTCCTATATAGACTAGAAATAATTCCCTGGACCATACGAAGGAAACCCAAATGCTCCTTTTCCAAAAATCTCCCTCCTTACCTCAGATCGAACTGATCTTCTCAAGGTGGTGTGCCCCCCTATTGGAAACCCCCTAGGATGCGCACTAGATTTCCTCTGCCAATAGATATTACCCTTGCAATACTGTATAATGGTGTGGGAGGATTGTTGCACCTCCAGGACCAAGCTTGGATCAAGGAAGGTGGAATATTTCACCACCGAGTTGATCTCTACAGTTTTAGTCATAAAACCCTCAAAACTGCTTGTGCTCAAGAGCTCCAATGCAAAATATGATAATAATCCAAAACACTGTAGAAGTTCACCCTTCCTTTATTTTATAGCTCCAGTCTATTCATCTGTTGAGTTAGTTAACCCCTAGGGTTAACTCTTATCTTAACTCCAGCTTTTCTTTTCTTTCGTTGAGTTACCCTTTTTCACACAAAGTCAACTCAGCAATATAAAGTTGTGTTTAGGAAGTGTCTTCTGGTTGATTTTGTCCCCATAATGCATGAGACTATAGTCTAGTAGGGATAGCTGGACTATTGAGTCTCTCGAAGCCTCTTCATCAATAGGTGGGGGACATTACATAGTATTAAAAACATGGATAGGCTGGAGGAAGTATCCCTCAAACCATGGAGTGTCAAGGAAGAACCCAACATGTTGTTGATAAGCTTGAATAACCTTGTGAAACAAGAGAATGAAACCGTTAGAGAATTCCATGAAAAATTTAAAAATTTGATTCAAAATATCCCAGTAAGCCATCATACGTCTGATAGTTTCCTTCTTTTCCTTTATACCAAATTATTTACAGGACAACTGGGATATATCCTCAGAGATAAAGACCCTCAGACAATCCAAGAATCCCAAGAGGTAGCTACAAGGATTGGATACAACCTTTCATTATCTAGATTCGAGCCTTTCTCAGCCCCAAGAGTCAGAATGGACACTAAACCTAAGATATTACACAATGTTGAACCTACCCCAGACATTAGTGTTGGCTTAGAGAAGTTACAACTAACTGTAGATGGCATGGTAAAAAACCAAGAAGTGGTGATGAATAGGATTGTCAACCTAGAAAGAACTCAGCCGCAAGCCCCTAGGGTTCCTTACAAAGGGAAATTCTTGAAAGGGAACCAAGTTTTTAGACCAAAGAATGATTAAGAGGTTCCCAATACTTTATCCCCTGCAAATATAGTAGATGAAAACCCTTGGTGCTTACAATGCAGTGAGTCACATTGGGAACATGAGTGTCCTTTCAACAATGGTAATCATGATCAAGTGAACATAGTTAACCATACCATTGAAAATCCTCATTATTGCCTTAATGTTACACTTGAAGAGCATTAAGAAGGCATAAAGGAATTGGCCAGGAAGGCTAGGATGGAGGTGATAAATAACCTTGACCAAGAATCAAGAGAAAAGTTGAAGAAACAAGAATTCCAAGTGTATACTAGACAAAAGAGAATGAACCAACCTCTCTCTACTAGTCCTATGGCATCACAAATAATACCTCCACCCACGAACATACTCCTTCCTAAGAATATTCCTAAGACTCAAAAAGTAGATTTGAACTTTGACTTTGAAGGCATTAGAAAAAATGCATGTAACCATTCCCTTGAGAGAAGTCATCAAGGTCCCATACATAAAGGAAAGGTTCAATTTTTTTTTCAAAACCTCAGATGGACCAATGGACCCTCCTATTATGTTACAAGCCAATCACGTTAGGGTTCAGTTCGATGGACATCCACCTTTCTTCATGACCTTATTGATCAATAACAAATGCCTTAACAATTGTATGATTGATTCAGGGGCAGGTGTTAACATGATGTCTTTGAGAGTCATGGAAAAATTGGGCCTATAGGTCACAAAACCTTACATGAATGTATGTGGCTTTGAGTCTAGAGACATAGCCACCCATGGGGTAGTTGAGAATGTTGAATTATGCCTTGGAATATACCTCAAAAGAGTGATCCACATGGATATCGTATTGGTGGATGTCCCAGATGTGTGGGGAATGCTATTATCCAGGAAGTTTGTTGCAATGCTAGGAGGCATCCTAGAGATGGATCTCACATGTATTAATGTACCTATGAATGATCGAACAATAATTCGCGTCCTAAATGTGCCAATGACTAAATTCCATGTGCAAGAAATTGGTGATGACATTGGAACTAATGAAACACATGAACCGGTCAAAGAGAGTCCTCATGTATTCTCCACTGATGACATGTCTTTCGCTATAGAGGAAGACTTTGATCAAATACAATGGTCGAAAAAGGAGGAGTATCAACAACTCCTAAACAAATGAAAAGATAAATAAGTTGGGGATGTCAATTTATTAAAGAAAGGAGAAGATGACATACTGATCCGACTATCCCAGCAAGAAGTTTTCATAGCAAAATCCCACCCTCCTCCCTAAAGACAATACACTAGGGTTGTACTAGAGACAACCAAACTCAAGACCAAGGATTATAAGGAGGGAGATACAGTCTGGATGTGGGATACAAAGAAGGGAGAGCCTACTAATGTCAAAGTGAATAGTCAATTTTGGCCTGAACCATTGAGAGTTGGAAGAAAGTCATTCAATGATGCCTACTATTTATCCACATTGGAAGGAAGAAGGCACCCATTACCAGTTGGTGGACACCTCCTCAAACCGCATCACGGGGCAGGGACTTGAATTCACAGGTAAGTGCAGGTAAGTAGGTAGGAATTTTTAATTCATTGTATATACCATATTCATTTCATTCTAGAGTAGTTGTATTTCCATTTATATATATGCTTGCTTACTTTCACTTTATTGTACCATATATGAGCCAGGGGTGATATCACCACCCCAAATGATTACTAATAAATTTTATTGAGATCTAGCAGGTCACAGGTCATACCAGATATGGTGAGGTTCTCATGCACTCTTCAGTGAGCACATGTCCCCGAGTTGGATCCAGATGTTATCCCCTAGCCTAGGGATAACTAAGGAGATTATGTCTTGAGGCCCACAGGTCCTAGAAATGGAGTACTGAGAGCCATATTGACTTGAGCTTGGCCCTGGAGGTCTCATCCTTCTTCTTAAATGCCTTCATCCTGTCAGCAATATCAACATCCATCCCATCAGCCCGGTCCTTCAACAACAGTGGGTCTTGCTCCATGAGGTAATGGGTCTTGTATCATGGTATGTGTCACTCTGATTCTCAAAACATTTGAATATGTGCATTTAATTTTTTTTTCTTCATGACGTGTGCTTGTAATTTATTCCTTTTGACTTGTCTATACCTTGGGGGATGACATAATTGCCTAGCAAGTTGGTTCCCTTAGGAGTGATTTTCCACTTGGTGGGTTCATGAAAGGCCATCATCCATTCCAACCATACTTATCACTTTTCATCATCTTCCATCTCATCCATCCCTTGCATTGGTTTGGGGATTGGGTTTGCCAAGCTAGCAAAGGGTTGTACCTTGCCTTGTGCGAAGAAGGGGATAAAGGCCTAGAGGGTAAAAGTAGTTGGAAAAAAGTTAAAATCCAAAAGAACAAAACCTTCAGATGGTTCTCCCAGGGATCATCCCCAAGAAATAAATAAAAGACTTCTCAACAAGAAAATGAGGGACCCATAAAATAAATAATCTCAAGAACTAGTTGGAGGATAGGGGGTCTCATCATGAGCCATCCTATTAGGTTCATGGGCATGTAGCGGTATGACACTACCATTCATTTGGTTACCACGCCATGGCAGTGTCTCTTGGTGGCCTAGCCAAGAGAAAGGGGGTCTCATAATGAACCATCCTTCTCATCTCCGTGAAATACTTGTGGGTAACACTATCACCACTAGTCACCATGCCAGGGCAATGTTCCCCAACTATTCTCTTGGAATAAAAAGAAATAAGATAAAAAGGTAAAAATGCATTGAATGGGCTTGAAAACATTTTCATCCATGACAAGGTACAACTCACCCTCTTCAGAGGCACCCACAGGTAAGCCATACATTTCCCTATCATCACTACACTCATTTGCCTAAACATCTCCATACCATCTCATGCACTTACATGACCTAGATTGGTCTTCATAGAAACATCCCACATCTAAGGAGAATTAGCCCAACATGACGTCCTAAAAACCTCTCCAAACTTGTCTTGTAGAATAGCATAACGTCTTTGAGCACCTGTCTGGAAAAGGGGAGTTTTGTTCATATATTTAGATAACTTGATTATTAGATGTGATTGACATTGCTATGATCCCTGTGACTTATGATCCCATGGAGGGTGTACTTGTTGTTTCTATAGGACCATGCTCGACGGACAGGTACACATGGGGATATGATTAGCTCGGACCTCCATAGGGATAAAATCCCACCGGATGGATGTTGAGACCCCAACCAAGGGAAAAAATATACCAAAGGCTTGCACCGGAGAGTGAGGAGGAATTTCCACTAGAGAAAGCCTCGCAGGTATGGACCCAGGGGGTATTTCCCTCCCACCATGATGTTGGCCCTTGAATGCCCCTCACGTCATCATTTAGAGCCTTGACGTCACCCAAATGAGGCACCCAGCTTGAGGACAACATTGGTTGGCATGTGTGGTAGTTCCAAAGGGGTTTTTATCCCCAACATTCCACTTGGAGGGATAACGTTCCAGCAAGGAGGCTAACGTCACCCTAGGAGGGGCATGAAGTCACCTTAAAAATCTCAGATTAGGATTTTATTTGAAAAATTTATGTAAAATTGGATTTTCTCATGTAAATTGGCCATGTCGTTCTTTTTGACCTAATTTTGTAATTAAAGGTCATTTTCATTGTATAAATATGGGATTTTCCCCTTGTATTTTTTCATCATTCTTTCACTCACACAAGTGAGGTCTTAAATTCATCTCCTTTAAGGTTTATTGGCTGAAGTTAAGTAGTGTGCAACTCTTGGAGGAGGCTTATATTGGTGTATTTGACATTTTTCTTGGTGGAAAGTCTTCAACTAGGATAATTGCTATATTATTCTTGTAAATGAATTTTTGCAATTATTCTTTACTTTGAATGGTTATAGTACATTTACTTTGCATTTTTTAGAGATTATGAAATTTCTGGCTTAAAACCCTAGGATATCAATCACATGTTATTGTCCTTGTCTTAATAGCTTTTCACCTACTAGATTGTGCTAGAAAGTATATCCTTTGAATCATTGTGCTAGAGCCCTACCATTGTAGCACTCTAGCATAATTTACTTCATCAAGCCATTATTTACTTCAAGCTTGAGCTAAAGAAGAAGGAAAATCACTAGGGCCTAGGGTTATCTAATTCCTAGTGTCGTTTTCCTTCTAGGGTTTGTTTATTGAGGCCTTGGGTTACCAACACCTCAACCATCATCCCTCTTTGTCCTTATCTCACACATTATCATTTGATTCCTTCAATATTTCTGATGCAAAAAGTGACTCCATTAGCTTAAAGACACTGATCTAGACCTTCTATTCGATTGATTCATGAGAACAACCGTTAAATTTTTTACCTCAAGCTATTTACTAACCTTCCTAAACCTATATTAGACTAATTCACTAACCTTCTTGTTGTTGTTACAAAAGTAAGCTACAACCAATTATTAAAGAAGTAAAACTCTTAAAAGAAATTGCAAAAGTTGTTTTTACATTACCTCTTTAGCTTCCAACAAATGCTAGCATAGTGTTGTTATTAGATTATCATTTTTGGTCATTTTGAAGCTAATTTAAGGCATTTATTGTGAAGCCATTTATATATATACATTACTGTTATAGATTTATGTTTGCTTCATGTTTTATCAACTTTTTGCACTCATTGACAAGTCCAAGGGTTTATGAATCACTAACATCAAATTGTACTTGCAAAAAATAGTGTTTTCTTGTTGCTTTGTTCTGGGAAGGTACACTTAAGCATATCATTGCTTCATTTACTCAAACTTTGGGACTTTCTGATTGGTGTGACTTGTGAGAGGGGATAACTTTCTTGATATCTAAACCTTTGCCTTCTCAAACCCCCAGGTCATCGGGGACGTCTCCCCTGGGCTATTATCCCTAAATAGAAAGAGGCGTCTTATTAAGGTGACAATGAGAAGACAACCTCCTATTACGTCAATTTTCCCTCCTTTAGCCTTTCTCTTTGGGACAAGTACAAATTATGCGATAATAGTTCCAAAGTCACCTTTGTGGTTTCCTTGAAATGATTCTAATAGAATTTTTGTGCCTCCTCTACCTCTCGCTAAGCCTTGGGAATACACATATCCTACTCCCATTGTTCTTCTATCTCTAGTGGCCTCGCTCGGTTACCTCTTTGATTCTTCTCAATTTCACGGTGTGTCTCATCCTTTGCGATGATTCCTTTTCCCTTGGAGTTGGGGTTTCTTCCCTTTGTTGTCTGATTGGGGTTCTTTTCTTCCATGTTGAGAATATTCCTGTCCCAAACGTGAGCACTTTGTGTTCCTGGTGGTGGATTTAGCTTTGGTCTCCTTCTGTTTCTCTCGTGCTTTCTTCCTCTTAGATTCTTGTCTGAACTAGCACTGGACATGATTCTTGATTTAATCCTTGAATTTGTTTTTCTTCTTGAATTATCCATCGCCTTGCACCACCCTATCCTCCCTTGCAAACTCATAATGTTGTCATGGGAGAGTAGAGTGATCGTTTCTTGATTGTTTTGAACGTGGAGGGGTCAATCCTGTTGGTGATATAGACCACTATGTACTTCAACTATCTAATTGTTATTTTGTTCGTCCTGCCCATGGTACAAGACATTCCTCTACATGTCATAAATTTATCCACTTTCCCATCTATGCGATCATCAGTTCACATAGGCTCCGTCGTCATGATGATCCGTCGTCGAAGGGTTGGATTAGGTCATGGCTTGCACGGACCTCCCACTGGAGTTGACTTCCCTCGCATTCCTATTTTTTTCCATCTCATTGATGTCGTGGTAGTTGGTTTTGAGCTCGCTCACTCGTATCGGATCCCAACTTAGAATAATTTGCTTGTTTGGCAAGGTTACTACCTTGTTAGCTAACCTATCCACCAATTTGTTGGCCTTTCTATGCACATGCAACGGTGCTATGTTTGTGCCAGAACTAATAGGAGTGGCCACCTATGCCCACTTGGTAGCTAGGTGCCAATTTTTTGAAACTTTATCCATGTTTGAGACACTTCCTATCTTTTTGATGGTTTGGACAATTAATTTCGAGCCTCCTTCCACCATGAAACCATATTCCTCTCTATTTTCTTTTTGGATCCCATGCATTTGACTATCCATTTTTGCAATGTTATTAGTGTTATTTCCCAAGAAAGTCACAAACATATTCAATATTGAGTCATGATGGCCTCTGAATACTCATTTTGTGCCTACTGGTCTGAGATTCCCCTTGGATGCCCTGCCAAAGTTGAGCTTGATGAATCCTGATGGGGGCGCAAACCATGATTCTGGAGATGTTTTCATTGTTATTCGAGTATGTGGAATTTTTTGCATGGAGCTTTGATGAATTATCCATTCTTGTAGAATTCCCTTTTCCACTCCTTGAGTTTTTTTCCCTCTTTCAACCATTAAACTGCATTGATGGACTCTTCGATGATGAACCAGACCTCAGTGATGTTTTTATGTTGATCTCTGAAAATTCTTCTATTTCGTCCCTTCCACACATTCCATAATAGGAAGCCCGGAAAAATGTTTCATATTCTATTTTAAATGGGATTTTGGAAGGGGGATTGTCTCCATCCTTCAATGGTCTGTATTATGTTTCCTCTTACTCAATCTGACTGCCTAAATGTTGTTTCTCCTCTATCCCATAAAGTTGAGATCATTACACATCCATCGAAGAGGTGCTCAGTATTTTCTTCCTTCCGTTGGCATATTTTGAAAATTGATGGCCCTTCGAATCCTCTTTTGATGAGTCTGTCCCATGTTAATGTTTTCTTCCTTACTAGGAGCCATAAGAACATGGATATTTAGGCCATAGCTCCAAGTTCCAAATTTTGTCCCAAATGTCTCCTTCATCTTGTTGGGTTTGGTTGGTGGCCCATTCCTAGGCATATTTAACTCTGAAGTTATTTTTATCACATGATTTGTACTTGTGCAAATCCTTCCACAAGATGACAATTCTTGTGTAACAATTAGAAGTATTTGTCACTGTCACCTAGGAAAATACGTCCCTCATTTTAGTGAAGGATAAAGGTCCAACACAAGAGAGGCTTTCCTAGTGACCTTAAGGGATGTTATAGCAATCTAGAGAAAGTATATAACCCCCCTATCTTAGTCACTCAATAGGTTATCCTAGGTCTAGGAAATATGAGGGGTAAAATAAGTTTGGACAAGGTCATTAGTGTTGGAATACTGAGAGGGGGGTTGAATCAATATGAACACTTTTTACCACTTTCAATATTAATACATAAACTTCAACTTTATCAACAATATATATTTTATGATTGCATTCAATATATCATGCACATATAACCATAAGAAATACAATTCAACAATATCACATCAGATACACAATACACCAAAATTTATTTGGAAACCAAAATGGGAGAAAACCACATATTTTTTTTTATATATGTTAAGAATACATTCATAGGAAGTACCAAATTCCAAATTCTCCAGCACCAACCCCCTGATTTACAAGCACCAACCAAAATGAAGCTACAACTCCTTGAATTCTCTAAACACAACTGGAAGGAGGCTCCAACCCCCTAGTTTACAGACTCCAACCTGAAGGAAGCTCCAACTCCTTTAGTTCTCTGGCTCAAACCAGAAGGAGGCTACGACCTCCTGATTTACAGACTCCAACCTAAAGGAAGCTATGACTCCCTGAATTCTCTGGCACCAACCAGAAGGAGGCTACAACCCCCTTTCTTTTCCCCATCTTGTCACCCTAAAATATAAGTGTAGACTCAAACTATCACTACCATTGATTAACCTGTAACTTCTACTGTCATCAACCAACCTATCACTGTCACTTTCATTCTTTCACATCAACATGTGCCCGATGATCAACCAATCATTGTCACTCTGTCACATCAACCTATACCTAATGATCAACCAATCATCCAACCTGTCATTGTCCCTGTCATCATCACTTTCAATGTCATTGTCACTATCGTTATCATTATCTCTTTCATTGATATATTATCATGAACCAACCATAATCAGATCCACTCACATGGATACTAAAACCACCACCATAACATGTACATCAACCATGTACATCGACCTATACCTACCATGTACATCAACATGTACCATATCATGCATCAACCATGTACCAAAACTTGTACCATACCATGTACCAAGATCACCAAGAAATGCCTCTAGAAATGTACCATATCATCATCAACTCATGAACCATAACATCACCAAGATGTGTCTCAATATCACCGATCATGTACCATAATCTATGCCAAGTCTAGGTACTATATCAGCCACCCATACACCTCTATCATATACCATTTACCATGTACCAAAGCATCAACTATGTACCAATAGATGTACCTCAACCATACACTAAAGAATGTGATTCATACATATGCCACCATATACAATAGGATATCATCAATGAAGTGCCTCAAGCATGTGATAACATCACCATGACATATACCAAACCAGATACCAAGATAGCCAAGATATGTTTCTAATGTATCATGACATCACCAAGATGTTTCTCAACATGTACCAACATCACCAAAACATGCCTCAAGCATTTACCACAACATCCAATGCATATACCTCAAACATGTGCCATATCACTCATGATCTTCCTCAAGAATATACCATACAACAAACCATATGCCAAGTATCCAAGATGTGCCTCAAGGCATATATAAAAAATCATAATACATGTACCTCAAACATGTGTCATAACCTCATCAAGAAGTGCCTCAAACATGCATCAATATCACCAAGAAATGTACCTTGTACATGTACAATAAATATTTCTCACACCATGCACATAATATGTGCCTCAAGCATGTACCAATGTCTCAACAAGATACCAAATACATGCCTCAAGCATACACCATAACATCACCAACATGTAACCCTTACAACATGCACATAGACATACCTTGACTCCTGTAGTTGACCGTAATATCCCTAATAGAATGGGTTGGTATATTATGTCCTTCTATGCAACAAATGTTCTTAATGATCTAATCTGGTTGACAAATTTTCACAAACAATTTGCATGTATTCTACTAATAAACATATTGTCAAACATATTGCATGTAATACAAATACACCAGAAATAGAAGGGACAATAGGTGGTATTTTATTATGAATAAAGATCTGAATACAATGATCCAAAGGATTCTATTGTAGCTACAATACATCAATGTAAAACACACAATACAATCCAAAAACATGGAATCATGTCATGGCCCCCTCAACATATGAGATCCAACCCTCCAAGTGTCACAACCTCTCCAAGCAGATCACTACAACCCAAAACTAAAAACAAACCCAAGATGAAGCTCCAAAGAAGATCCTGGATGGATCCTCCTGCTTGTCTAGCTAGGGTGGATATTGCACCACAAAATCAAGACCAATAATGGAATGGTTTTTCTAAACCCTAATGAAACATTGGATCCAAGAGCACCATACAAGAGATCAATCAAATCATAATGCCAAAGTGAGGCTCTACCCCTCCTTTTATCCTTTCTCCATGCCTTCTAGAATTTTCCCCTTTTTGACTAAACCAAATATAACCCTTATTTCCCCTCCAATTTTCACTTTAAAATTAAAAGTCACTTTAATAATGGTTATGTAAATTATTATTCTAACGTTACTTTATTTCCATAATGCCACTTTAAATAACATAACATCTCCTAACTAAGTTACATTAAATGACCCCCTTTTAACTCCTTTCTCTCCACTGACAATCCACATAAGCCCCTTCTACTACAAAATGGGGAACCCAAAAATGGGGACATGACAAATCCTCCCTTCCCAAAGATTGCTTGTCCTTAAGAAACGACATCATTACCTGGTGCTCCATTGACTAATCCAAACTGAAATTGAAAATGATACTAGGATCCCAAACCACCTTGTAAGAGATGAAACATCCTCTACTCAAGACGTTGTCTGGTAATGTACTGACATCAAGACCCCACAAGTAAGGCCACTCAGTGTTGCAACAACCCGATCAACCCACCAAGGAACTTCTCTGCTAGAGAACCAATCTCATGAAGGTAACAAATGGCTCCCACCTTCGTGTCAATTGCCACATTGTCTCCTACTGAAATCTTGAGGTCCCAAGCTATCCTTAGAAAGTAACCACCACATTGATGTCGCACCACTTTGATCATAGTTGTCTGACCATTGTTCCCACTTTGCATCCACAAGTTGTAATTCCTCAAAGGATCGCATCCACTATCGAGGATCATACCCATCCAATGCATCCCAACTCTAAAATCAGACATCATAGAGAAGTCTACGTGATCCTCAATTCATAGGGCATCCACTACACCTCGTCTCCAACTGTCAAAGGGAAAATTCCTAATACTCCAACACCCTAGGTCTACTGCAATCATCCAAGCATCATCTGGAAAATTCCCCAACATATGGTCATCATCAAGTCTTTCATCCTCACCTTTTGCTTGCATAAATATCCCCAACATATCGTCCACAAAGTCCCTAAACACAAGAACCCCGTAGAATGTAAAGTTGCCAGGATACCACACTATCCTGTAAGACATGAAGCACCCTCTACTCATAAAATTGGTCTGTAAGGTGAAAATACCAGTATCCACTTGATTGCTCCTTATATGCCAGACAATAATAAGATGCATAAATTCATCCAACTCCTTGGAAGACCACCCCTCAAATCATCCATTCCTAAGCCTCTGGAAAGTCAAAACCAATGCTCACATCTCTAATAGTATCTTAACTATCAAACAATGTAATCCCAGGGTCCCAAACTAATCTTAGAATGGTACCACCATGTTGACGTTGACTACTTTGATCATCGCCATCGGACCAACGTACCCAGTCTGCATCCTTATCTCCTCGATCCCTAAGCTAATCTCCTCAAAGGGACTGAAGCCACCATCCTGAATCCTCTCATGTGAAGTGTCTCACTGAAGTCTAAGCCTACAAGTCCATGGCTGGCCTTAAGTCTGTCATGCCCTATAAATTAAGTATTGACCTCCCCTCTGTCGACATCCCAAAAATATAGTGGACGACTCTGTCGACCATCNTATGAATTCACGGATCCCACCCCCAAATAGGAAGTCCATCTCTCCTAATACCTGCTAATTGTTGATACACCATACTGGTAGCCATCGGAGTCAAAATGAGTCAAATTCCTGGTATGCCATCATCTGTTGGAATCCTAGTACTAGGAATCAAATCTATGCTTGTTGGTCTGCTCGGATCCTGCCAAAATGCACCAGGAAATATTCTATCTCGACCATCATAAATATACTCGAGTAATCTATGGAGTCTAAATACCTCCCTGGAAAGTGGCCTTGTCACCTGCGACGCCTCATACTCATACGAGTACCCAAAATTCTCTATCGAAGGTGGATCACACATAGCCCTCATAATCATCTCTCTAAGTGGTCTCAGAGGATACAAGTGTGCAACCTCTGTAGTGGATAATGTCATCCACCACTCTATCATCTGGAATCTCTATGAATTGATCCAATAAAATCTATATCTCTTCTTGTGCTCCGACCACATAGTCCAAACAAAAGAACAATGACATGGCTATAATCTTGCCTATCTCACCCAATTGACTCAGGTGATTCCTCCATGTCCTGCCGAATATACTGTTGGAATCTGAAAATGGCACTAGATGACACTGCCATTGCCTGTAAGACTAGAAAGTGTTAGGTGCACTAGTTAACCCCAATGACCAAGGAATCAAGGTAACATCTGAGAGTGATCTTGCATATATCCTGCTCTATGTCCCTTCTTTGGTGATATCCCACTCGAAGATCAGTCTCCAAGGGATATACCTCTCCATGAGGCCCGTCCATCCACTCATCGATCCTGGGTAAACCAAACTCAATGATATGTCTAAATTCTCTAACTAGAGGTCGCCCCAGGGGAAATATCCCAAAACCCACTGCATACCATCGTACATTGTTGTATGTTGTTGTATCACATTTCACACCACTCTATCATCATGTACCATCCTATACCGTATATGTTCTTTTGTTTCAATCAATTTACTAATATCAACTAAACCTAGATCCTAGAGTGTTGTATCCACATCTGTCTTATACTCTGTTCCACAATCAATCGATGCATATACTTCCTTGTTGGTTGGTCCACAAGGAATTTTCTCAACTACCATTTTTGTAGCTAATCCTTGAGCCAAAAGAAATGGCTCATGGTCCCTGCAATGCAAGATAGGCGCACAGTCAAAACCCTTTGTGTCCAAACTCTCCTCATACACATATAACCCTGAATGATTTTTGTGTGGAATCATCACAAGAGGCTCCTCCCTCTGATCATGAGTGCCACTCATGCTCTCATGTGTCACTGCTACCAAAGATGATGAAGTCTTTGTTGCTGTCAACAATGAGGAGTGTGCTAGACTAAGATGGTAACAAAGCTCCTCAATCTCCCTTTCTTGCCTTTAACAAACTTAAGAGCAAGGTCCATGTTATCCCCTATCCTAGGGATAACTAAGGAGATTATGTCTCGAGTCCCACAGGTCCTAGACATGGAGTATCAAGAGACATATTGACTTGAGCTTGGTCCTGAAGGGCCCATCCTTTCTTCTTCAACGCCTCCATTTTGTCAGCAACAACAACATCCATCCCATCGGCTTGGTTCTGAAGTAGCAGTGGGTTTTTCTCCATGAGGTAATGAGTCCGGGTATCATGGTATGTGTCAATCTGATTCTCAAAGCATTTGAATATGTACATTTAATTCTCTTTTGCTTCATGACGTTTTCTTGGACATTATGCCTTTTAACTTGTCCATACCTGGGGGGGATGACATAATACCCTAGAAAGTTGGTTCCCTTAGGAGTGAGTTTCCATTGGGTGGGTTTATGAAAGGTCATCGTCCATTCCTTCCATACTTATCACTTTTCATCATCTTCCCTCTCATCTATCCCCTACATTGGTTCGAACATTGGATTTTCCAAGCTAGTAAGGGTTGTACCTTACCTTGTGGGAAGAAGGGGATAAAGGCTTAGAGGGTAAAAGTAGTTGGAAAAAGTTAAAAGCCAAAGATCAAACCTTGAGATGCTTCACCCAGGGATCCCTGAGAAAGAAATAAAAGGCTTCTCAGCAAGAAAATGGGGGACCCATAAAATAAAATAAAACTCAAGACATAGTTGGTCAATAGGGGGTCCCATCACGAGCCAACCTATTAGGTCCATGGGCATGTAGTGATATGACACTACTATTTCATCTGGTCACCACGCCAGGGTAGTGGCTCTTGGTGGCATAGCCAAGAGAAAGGGGGTCTCATCACGATCCATCCTTCTCATCTCCGTGAAGTTCTTATGGGTAACACTATCACCACTGGTCACCACGCCAGGGCAGTTTCCTCCAGTTATTCTCTTGAGAGAAAAAGCATTAAGACAAAAAGTAAAAAGGCGTTGAATGGGATAGGAAAGAATTACATCCGTAACAAGGTGCAGTTCACCCTCTATAGAGGCACCCATAGGTAAGACCTACATTTCCTTGTTATCATTGCACCCCTTGCCCAAGCATTCCCCACACCATCTCATGCATTCACATAACCTAGAGTGGTATTCACTTGGAAACACCCCATGCCTAAGGCGAATTATCCCAATAGGATGTCCTAAAACCCTCTCCAAACCTGGCTTGTAGAATAACATAACGTCTTTGAGCACTTGTCTAGGAATAGGGGATTTTATGCACATGTTTGGGTAAATTGATTATTGGATGTGATTGACAATTATATGATCCCTATGACTTATGAGCCCATGGAGGGCGTAATTTTTGTTGTTGCAGGACCATGCCCAACGGACAGGTACACATGGGGAGATGATTAGCTCAGACCTCCATAGGGATAAAATCCCATTGGATGGATGTTGAGAGCCCAACCAGTGGCAGACATATACCAGAGGCTTGCACCGGAGAGTGAGGAGGACGTTCCACCAGAAACAAACTTGTAGGCCTGGACCCAGGGGGGCCTTGCCCTCCCACAATGATGTTGGCCCTTAAAGGCCCTTGATGTCATCATTCAGAGCCTTGACGTCATCTAGTTGAGGTATCCAGCATGAGGACGACTTTGGTCGGCACATGTGGTAGTCCTGAGGGGTTTTGAGCCCCAACGTTCACTTTGGAGGCCTAGAGTTCCAGGAGGGAGGATAACATCACCCTAGGAGGGGCACGAAGTCACCCTAAAAAGATGAATTTAGGGTTTTATTTGTCAATTTTATGTAAAACTATATTTTTCATGTAAACTGGCCATGTTGGCGTTTTTTGACCTAAAATGTAATTAAAGGTCATTTGTATTGTATAAATAAGAGATCAAACTCTCATTTTTATTCATCATCTTAGAATCAAACAAGTGTGAGGTCTGAAATTCAGGCTCTTTTAAGGCTTATTGGCTGAACTAAGTGGTGCACAACTCTTGGAGGGAGATTTTATTGGTGAATTTTTTGCATTTTCATGGTGGAAAGTCTTCAATTAGGGCTTGCGACTATATTATTCTTGGTGAATGTAAGTATAAATATGAAATCCTTGTTTCTTTGAATGGTTATGGTATCTTTTACTTTCCATTTATAAGATTATGAAATTGCTAGTGTGAAACCCTAGGAGAAAAGAACATGTTATTATCCTCTTAATAACTATCCACCTACTTGATTTTGATAGAAAACACCTCCATTGAAGCATATGCTAGAGCCCTACCTTTGTAGCACTCTAGTACTATTGCTTCATTAAGCTTTTATTTTATTTCAAGCTTGGCCTAAAGAAGAAGGAAAACCGCTAGGGCCTAGGGTTACCTACTTCCTAGTAGCTTTTTTCCTTCTAGGGTTTTGGATGATTGAGGCCTTATGTTACTAACACCTCAACCATCCTCCCTCTTGTCTTTAGCTCACTCATTATAATTTTTTTCCCTTAAGATTGTCACTACAAAAGTGACTCTATTTACCCTAAAGGCACTAGTTCACACCTTACAACTGATCGATTGATGAAAACAACCTTCAAACCATCTACTTCAAGATCTCTACTAACCACTTCTAACCTTATATTAGACTAATTTACTAACTATCTTGTTGTTGTTACAAAATAAAGCTACAACCATCTAGAACAACAGTAAAAGCATCTAAAAGCAAGTGTTAGAGTTGATTTTACATTGCCTTCTTTGCTTCTCACAAGTACTAGCTTATTGCCAATTGTAGGTTATCATTTTTGGTCATTATTGAAGCTTTATTAAGGCATAATTGTGAAGCTATAATCATACATACATTGTTGTTATAATATTTTTGTTGCTTCATCTCTTATATCAGCTCATGATTTTATTCAAAGTCCATGGTTTTATGAAGCACCAATATCAATTGGTTCTTGCAAATAGTGTTTTTTTGGTTGTCTTGTTCTGGGCAGGTACACTTAAGCAAATATTTGCTTCATCTTATTAAAACCATTGGGACTTTCTTATCAGAGTGGCTTATGAGAGTGGAAGAACTTTCTTGATACTATTACCATTTCCTCCTCAAACCCTCAGATCATCGAGGACGTCTCCCCTGGGATACTACCCCTAAAGATAAATATGTGTCTTATTTAGGTGACAGTGATAGGACAACCTCCTGTTACACCAATTTATTGTTCACTTGCCTTTGGCTTTTGAGAAAGTACAAATTGCGCGATAACATTTTGGCACCATTGTCAGGAAACACCGAGTCAATTCTCCTCAAAGACTACACTTTTCAGTAAGCCTCTCCTCAAAATCCTTTATCTTACAAATATTACCTGGTGACTCCACTGAGGGTGATCCCCTCATCCCTTTGATAGTTTCAAGAAAATTATCTGGCGACTCCACTAACCTTTTCCAAGGTGCCACCTTACTCTCAATTTTGTGATATTTCCAAGTTATGGGATCATGACACCCTGGGAAAAAGTGTATCTGACTATTTATTTCCAAAGTTTTAAAGGATACCCACATTACTTTGATGCAAAATGGTTCAACAAATCTCCAAGATTCGGAGGCCTCCCAATTACTCACATTGTATAATTCTTGAAGTATATAAGTGAGATATAATTGGGAGGGGAGGATGTTCTGGTAAAACTATTCATACTTTCTCTGCGATATTTTTTGCAAGATTGGTTTAAGAGTTGTTGCGAATATAGGGGTATATCATCTTTCGTAGACCTCATTAGTAGGTTTATTGAGTTTGTAAAACCACAATGCCTGACATATGAAGATGCCCTTCAAAATCTCGCAGTAGCCCTAGAGGAAAAATGATTCACCACTGAGATTGTAGGAGATCTCATGAATGTATACCACACTCAATACCAAGAACCCTCTGACATAGAAGGATATATTTATGAAGAAAATTGGAAACCCCTTGAAGAGGAGCAAGATCTTTCCCATAATTCGATAAAATGTAGTGAAAAATTAACTAGAGAAGTGAATTATGAGGATGAATCACTGGTAAACACCCCTCTGTTTGATAATTCTCTCCAAGATCCTATTTCTCTTGCACAAGATGAAGAGAATGAGGTGAGTCATTTTACTTTCCAATTTTTTTATGACACTTTGTTCTATGATTCAGAAGGTGAAGAAGTAAAGGAACCCTTGGAAGAGTTAGATCCTTCATTTTTCGATGAAGATGAAGAGATGAGTCTTGGTGATATATTGGACCCTCTTCCATTTGATGAAGTCATCCAAACCATTAATGCTCCTACACAACAAGAAGTGAACACGGTAAGTTACTTCCATTTCCAATATTTTAATGATTCTTTGTTTTATGATTTGGAAAGTGAAGACGTACTAGAGGAGCCCTTGGATGCATTAAATCCATCATGTTATGACAAAGGTACTGACATTGTTGATAATATTGATGAGTTCATACATGTTAGTGGGATGTGATTGGTTCTAATGAGGATCCCATTTATGACATTGAGGGTCATTTCCAAAAGTTGTGTTTACAACTATCATATAAGGTTACTAATAATTTTGAGATTTGGCAACAAGGAGATGATATGATCACAAACCTTTTTCAGGCACCCAAGGATGACCTAACTCTATGCTCTCATGATGAATTTCGGTCATACCTTGAGGATTTTGATGAATATTTCTTTGAGGACTTGGATTTATTCCATGAAGAAGATTATCAACCATTGTTGTGCTCAGATATTGATAAAGGTAAGGACATTGCTTGCCCAGAGAAGTGTCCTTGTGACAATGACTCCTAGCTCCCTTTGACTATTTATTTTTTCTATATCACTAAAGGTGTAGTTGGGAAGAACGTCCTTTGTCTTAAGTTTTCTTTGAGGCAAAGCTTACCTTTAGAATTGAAGGGTGGGTTGAACACCTCAAGAAGAAGTTTGTTATCTCAATCTTTCAGCATTCCATTAAGAAATTGTCAGTCATCCCCTGGGTTCTTGCTAGTCCCTTCCCAAACCTCAGATTGTGGAGACGTCCAAGGTATCCAACCTTCGGACTCTTTGAGTCAGTCAATTGAACCTTTGATTTTTCAAAATACCTTTCTAAGATGGATTGAGCACTTTATTAAGGGTGTGAAATGGCATAATTTTTTCCCTCCCTCCCACCTCCATGAGATAGACTTTACGATTTCCAATGATGCAATACATTTTCTAACTTATGTTATTTTTGTACTTAAATTATCATTTCTTTGGTTTATGATGAAGCACATAGGAAGGTATTATGAGACATTTCTAGGATGGTTTCACTAGATATTTGAATATACCTAGCATTCAACCAACATGTAAGTACAGGTAAGTAAGTAGGCATTTACATTCATTGTATATACCATTTTCATATCATCTTAGAGTAGTTTTATTTCCATTTGTATATATGATTTCTTACTTGTATTTCATTTTATCATATATGAGCCAGAGGTGATATCACCAACACAAATGATTATTGATTGTTTTTGTTGATATCTAGTAGGTCGCAGGTCATACTAGAGATGTTGAGGTTCTCATGCGCTCTATGATGAGCACATGTTCCCAAGTTGGAGCCAGATGTTATCCCCTATCGTAGGGATAACTAAGGAGATTATGTCTTGAGCCCCACAGGTCCTAGACATGGAGTAACAAGAGCCATATTGAATTGAGCTTGGCCCTGAAGGGCCCATCCTTTCTTCTTCAGTGGCTCGATTATGTTAGCAGTAGAAAAATCCATCCCATCAGCCTAGTTCTAAAGTATCAATGGGTCTTGCTCCATGAGGTAATGAGTCTGGTATCATGGTATGTGTCACTCTAATTCTCAAAGAATTTGAATATGTGCATTTAATTATATTTTTTTTCATGATGTTTGCTTTGACATTATGCCTTTTAACTTGTCCACACCTAGGGGGGATAACAAAATGCCCTTGCAAGTTGGTTTCTTTAGGAGTGAGTTGTCATTGGGTGGTTTTATGAAAGTTCATCATCCATTCCTTCCATACTTATCAATTTTCATCATTTTCCCTCACATCTATCCCCTACATTAGCTCAAGCATTGGATTTGCCAAGCTAGTAAGGGTTGTACCTTGCCTTGTGGGAAGAAGGCACTAAAGGCCCAGAGGGTAAAAGTAGATGGAAAAAGTTAAAATCCAAATATTAAACCTTGATATGCTTCACCCAGGGATCCCTAAGAAATCAATAAAAGGCTTCTCAACAAGAAAAGGGGGGACCCATAAAATAAAATAAAACTCAAGACCTAGTTGGTGGATAGGGCGTCTCATCACGAGTCAACCTATTAGGTCCATGGGCATGTAGCGGTATGAAAATATTGTTTCATCTGGTCACCACATCAGGGTAGTGTCTCTTGGTGGCATAGCCAAGACAAAGGGGGTCTCATCACGAGAAAACCTTCCCATCTCTGTGAAATGATTATGGGTAACATTGTCACCACTGGTCACCACGCCAAGGTAGTGTCCTCCAGCTAGTCTCTTGAAAAAAAAAGCAATAAGACAAAAATTAAAAAGGCATTTAATGGGCAAGGAAACAATTTCATCCATGACAAGGTGCAACTCACCCTCTACAGAGGCACCCACAGGAAAGACCTACATTTCCTTGTTATCACTGGACCACTTGCCCAAGTATTCCCCACTCCATATCATGCATTCACATGACCTAGAGTGGTATTCACCTGGAAACACCCCACACTTAAGGATAATTAGCCCAATACGACATCCTGAAACCCTCTCCAAACCTGGCTTGTGGAATAATATAACGTCTTTGAGCACTTTTCTGGGAAAAGGGGGGTTTTATGCACATGTTTGGGTAAATTGATTATTAGATGTGATTGACATTGCTATGATCCCTGTGACTTATGAGCCCATGGAGGGTGTACGTTGTTGTAGGACCATGCCCGATGGACAGGTACATATGGGGAGATGATTAGCTCGTACCTCCATAGGGATAAAATCCCACCAGATGGATGTTGAGACCCCAGCCAAGGGCAGAGAGATACCAGAGGCTTTCACCAGAGAAAAGGGAAAACATTCCACCAGAGGCACTTTGGCAGGACTATACCTAGGGGGTTTTTCCCTCCCACCATGACGTTGGCCCTTGAAGACCCCTAAAGTCATCATTCAAAGACTTGATGTCATCTAGTTGAGGTATCCAGCATGAGGACGACTTTGGTTGGCATGTGTGGCAGTCCTGAGGAGTTTTGAGCCCCAACGTTTCACTTTGGAGTCCCAACGTTCTAGAAGGGAGGCTAAATTCACCCTAGGAGGGGCATGACGTCACCATAACATGATGAATTTAGGGTTTTGTTTGTCAATTTTATGTAAAACTAGATTTTTCATGTAAACTGGACATGTCGACCTTTTTTGACCTAAAATGTAATTAAAGGTCATTTGTATTGTATAAATAAGATATCAAAATCTCATTTTTATTCATCATCTTAGATTCACACATGTGTGAGGTCTGAAATTTGGCCTCTTTTAAGGATTATTGGCTTAACTAAGTGGTGCACAACTCTTGGAGCTTTTATTGGTGATTTTTTGCATTTTCATGTTGGAAAGTGTTCAACTAGGGCTTGTGACTAGATTATTCTTTGTGAATGCAAGTAGAAATCTACAATCCTTCTTTCTTTGAATGGTTATGGTATCTTTTACTTTTCATTTATAAGATTATGAAATTGCTAGTGTGAAACCCTAGGAGAAAAGCACATGTTATTGTCCTTCTCTTAATAGCTATCCACCTACTTGATTTTGCTAGAAAACACCTCCATTGAAGCATATGCTAGAGCCCTAAATTTGTAGCACTCTAGTAATATTTCTTCATTAGGCTTTTATTTTATTTCAATCTTGACCTAAAGAAGAAGGAAAATCACTAGGGCCTAGGGTTACTTACTTCCTAGTAGTTTTTTTCCTTCTAGGGTTTTGGATGATTGATGCCTTAGGTTACTAATACATCAACCATCCTCCCTATTTTCTTTAACTCCCTCATTATCATTTGTTTCCATTAATATTGTCACTACAACAGTGACTCCATTTACCCTAAAGGCACTAGTTCACACCTTACAATTGATTGATTGATGAAAACAACCTTCAAACCATCTACTTCAAGATCTCTACTAACCACTTCTAACCTTAGATTAGACAAATTTACTAACTATCTTGTTGGTATTACAAAATAAATCTACAACCATCTATAACAGAAGTAAAAGAATCTAAAATCAAGTGTTAGAGATGATTTTACATTGCCTTCTT
Source organism: Picea engelmannii (assembly GCA_009831015.1). Taxonomy (NCBI): domain Eukaryota; kingdom Viridiplantae; phylum Streptophyta; class Pinopsida; order Pinales; family Pinaceae; genus Picea; species Picea engelmannii. The sequence continues at coordinate 24,632 of ML810297.1, forward strand.
TGCTTCTGACAAGCACTAGCATATTGCCAATTTTTGGTTATCATTTTTGGTCATTATTGAAGCTTTATTAAGGCATAATTGTGAATATATATATACATTGATGTTATAAATATTTATGTTTCTTAATCTCTTATATCATCTCATGCTTTTATTCAAATTCCATGGTTTTATGAAGAATTAATATCAATTGGTACTTGCAAATGGTGTTTTTCTTGTTGTCTTGTTCTAGGCAGGTACACTTAAGAAAATCTTTGTTTCATCTTATTAAAACCATTGGTACTTTCTGATCAGAGTGGCTTGTGAGAAGGGAAAAACTTTATTGATACAATTACATTTTCCTTCTCAAACCCCCAGGTCACTGGGTACGTCTCCCTTGGGCTACTACCTCTAAAGAGAAAGAGGTGTCTTATTTAGGTGATAGTGATAGGACAACCTCTTGTTACGCCAATTTATTGTTCACATGCCTTTGGGTTTTGGGCAACTACAAATTGCGCAATAACAGTCCCTATCCATGGACAACTGCAAGTAATCATATTTCATATGTTCTAGTGATTCTTTGATGACGTGTAATTGAGCACTAGTGATCCCATCTGCAACTCATTTTTGTCTTTCCTCCATCTGACCTTTCCACATAAGATATTCAATAAATTTATTAGTACCATCTGCCCTTCTCAACACCTGTACAATATGATCCTCCTTGACCAATAATTGGTCCTCCAAACCCTGTTGAGGTGCAATCACATCCTCCTCATCATGGTGTTGAATCCTCATCATGTATAGGTGTTATTTTGCTTGAACTACCTTCATCATAAGTATCATGCATAGTGAAAGATGTTGAACCGCCAACATCATCTGATTGGAACAAGTCATCATAAGATCCCTCATCTTCTTCTTGTGTTGATTCATCATAGGTATATCCATCCAATACATTAATTCCATCAACCGCATCGAATAGTTCTGATGATGTCTCATAGGCTATTGTTTGGTCTTCCTTTATGTTCACATCCTCCTCATGGCTAGATGCATGATCCTCCACCTGTGTTTCATACTCTTTTCCCTTTAATTTATTCCTTGTGCCTTTAAAGGAATCCTCGTCCACCTTCCAGGGCTAGTATCCGTACTTGAGGGTGAAATAGTCTTTAAAGGGAAAAGTTGCACGAATCTCCTCCCTCAATGCTAGATACTCCCGATAGTGGTAAGACATGTTTTTAATTGCTACTAGTGTCCTCGAGATATCAAACACATGCTCTGGATATTCCTCCATATGGATTAACCACCTGAGTGAAAAACATATTTCCATCCTTTATTACACTTGTATGTACATAATCTGATTTCCTTCCCACTATTTTTCTTCACCTGTAAATCGCGCAACTTTTTCTAGTAAAAAAACCTAAAAAATTGTTGAAATTAAAATGTCGATAACTTTACTTCCCGAACTCCATTTCAGCTGATTTGTTTTTTGAATTTGGGCATTTTTTGGAGAGGAATTCAAATATCCAATTTGTTTTTCCAAGTTCTACTAAAAAAGTTCCATATCTAAGCCTAAAGTGCCCATCCCTATTTTTTTTCCCAAAAACAATTATGCAAAAAGACCCCAATTTTTTTTCCCTTCATTGGCCAAGGAAAGTGATCTAATGCAATCATAGACTGGAAAGATCACCAGCTCTGATACCAATGTAATATCCCTAATAGAACAGGTTGGGATATTATGTCCTCTTATGCAATAAATGTTCTTAATGCTCTAATCTGGTTGATAAATTTTCACAAATAGTTTGCATGTATTCTACTAATAGACATATTATCAAACGTATTGCATGTAATACAAATACACCATAAATAGAAGGGATAATAGGTGGTATTTTGTTATGAATGAATATTTGAATACAATTATCCAAAGGTTGTTATGGCAACTACAATACATCAAATGAAAATACACAATACAAGCCAAAAACCCGGAATCATGCCATGGCCCCCTCAACATATGAGATCCAACCCTCCAAGTGAAACAACCTCTCCAAGTAGAACGCCACAACCCAAAACTGAAAATAAACCCAAGATGAAGCTCTAATGAAGATCCTGGATGGATCCTCCTCCTTGTCTAGATAGGGTGGATATTGCACCACCGAAACAAGACCAACAATGGAAGGGTTTTTCTAAACCCTAACGAAACATTAGCTCCAAGAGAACCATACAAGAGATCAATCAAATCATAATATCCACCCCCTTTTTACTCCTTTCAATCCATTGACAAGCCACAAAAGTCCCTTCTACTACAAAATGGGGAACCTAAAAATGGGGACATGACACTGGCCTGATACAAGATTTTAGACATGTAACTCTTCCTCACCCTCAACAACCTGGTACCAACATCCTTCCTTAGGTTTTTCTTAGCCTCATGGGACCAAGACGGGTATCACGTGGGACCTCATGTGACATGCACTAGCCAACCTGTGGGGGTGCATCGTGGGATGTTAGTAGTCTGACCCATGTGGGTCAACCAAATTACAGTTTCTTAGAAATACTCGCTCACCTATGCAATCCCTAAACTTTCACCTTTTCTCTCCTTCGCTACCTCATATTCGTCATCTCAGATTATCCAACATATCACTTTCTCACATAGAAGATATTCAATAAACTTGTATGTTAGTGTACAAATGAGAGGCTTCTTGTTATGTATTTATACTTTTCCAAATGACTTCTTTCCTTAACTTAAGGGCTTCTGTTGCAACCACTTTACCATTTAGTTAATGACTTGTAACTGTTTAGGGGCTTCTTAACCATCATTCAGGGCTTCCAACTTCATGACCTCATAACTCCTCAACCATGAGGAACTACGTGATGTTATACCTACCGTTGGAAACAATATGACGCAGACTATTCATATATGAGTGTGTTACCTACATTTACATTGTCCTTCATGTCCTTATTCCTAAAACAACTTTGGGCTTCATGAACACACCTTTGGGGTTTCTTGTAGACTTCCTCCAAGAGTCTTCCTGTGAGGGCCATGCTTAGAGCTACGCTATAAGGGGACCACTTTGGATACTTCTCCAAATACACCCATCACATCTGTTGATATCAATGACAACTACTTTTGTTGACATCAATGACAACCAACTGTACAACAACATCAATGACAACCAACTGTCCAACAATCGGTTCAACTATGTGAGACAAGAAACATTCCAATGCATATAATAGTCAATTACCATGTTATATAGCATACCATTCACTTCCAAACACTAGATACCAAGTAAAATCAATTTATGTTGTAAAATTTCAGCAATAGCCAGTCTATATCAGGAATAACTAATTTGCAACAACAATAAGAAAATCAGCCCAAAAAATGTAGCAATTATACCTTAGAATTTAGCCCTTAACGAGGGGAACAATATCCAATTTCTAGACAACGATTCTGAGCGGTTTTAGCCACAATATTAAGCTAGTATGAAGTGATAATATCAATACCTAATCGTTGTAGAAATCCTTTTATAACAACAACAATAAATTCACTTGTTTAGTTAGAATTAGGGTTGGTGGGGTTAGCTAAATCATTAGTGAGAGAGAGTTTTGAGAGTTGTTGAGAGTGTTAAGCACCACAAACATAAAGACTAGTGTCATATACTTTCTTAGGGCATATGGAGTCAAGATAATGCATTCAAGGAGGCCAAGCAAGATAGAAGTTGAAGGTTTAAAACCTAGAGCTATCCACTCATAGAACTAGGTCAAACCTCAAGGAGAAGGCCACTAAAGTTTATCCACTCATAAACCCTAAGTATCATCCCACTTTCTCTAATGCGTCTAGAAAAGAAGATGAATGGAAAATAGGTCTTGAACCCTAGGGGGATAGCCACTCCTAACCCCTAGAAACAAACTCTAGCTAAGATAAACCCTAAGGGGATAGCCACTCCTAACCCTTAAGGTAAATCTTAAATGATTCAATTAGTGATCCAGGAGGATCTCTACAATTGAGTAAAATTAATGTTCTTGGATTCTGATGAAAATGTACTCATGGAAAAGGGCTCGACGAGAGATTTCCAATGCAACTTGAACGGGATCAAACAAACACTGTATGAGTAATTTATCGCATTCTGAAGTTTTGGAAAAACAATAAAAAAAGGGTTGACATAGATGACATGTGGCATCACCAGGATGTGACACATGGTTGTATTTACCATGACATGTGGTAGTGTATGTTATCCCCATTTTCTAGGGATAACTAAGAATATTATATCTCGAGGCCCTCAGGTTGCATACATGGAGTAGTGAGAGACAGAGGACTTACAATATCCACGTGCACAAATAGAGACCCACTTCACCACCACACATCATGGATTCATCATGATGGCATTCACCACATCAGCTTGCTTCTGAAATATGATGGGTCTTGCTCCATGAGGTACAATTCAGGTATTGTGGTAAGTATCACTTTAATACTTGTGGCATTTGAATATGTTGCATTTAAAGTTGCTTTTAATTATAGAATGTTTTCTTGGAAATTATGCTCTTTGCCCCGTTTCACCTTGGTGGTTGACATTGTACCCTAGTAAGTGGTCACCCCTGGGGATGAGTTTGCTACTGGGAGGTCCCCTTGACAAGTCATCATTCCATTCCCAATCATACTTATCACTTTTCACCTTTTATCCTTTCATCTCCTTATCTTTTTGGATTTTTGGGTGTACTGACCCATGAAGGGATTGTACCTCATTTAGTGGGAAGAAGGGGCTAAAGGACCAGAGGGAATGTAGCTGGAAAAGATAAAATAAAAAACTATAACCTTCTAGATGCTTTTCCAAAGAGGTCTTGAGAACAATGAAACGTTTATCCTAAAAGATCAAAGACCTACAAAAGAAAATACACATATAAAAATGTCTGACTTGTTGAGGGAGATACCCAAGTGAGTTACAAGATTTTCTTAACCCCTATGGCACTCTGTGTACCTCTCCCTTCAAGTGACACTGTGGTACTTCCCCCCAAGTTTTATGTTACCCATTGGGAGTACTAATATATTTTGGACCCTAATTAATTAATGACAAATAAACAGGCTTGGAAAAAGGATGCATTGAAAACGAAGGTGCAACACACCCTCTACAAAGGCACCCATAAATGAGACAATACAAACCTTTGTATGTCATGAACCCCATGCCCAAAAGTATTACCCCTCGTCCACTTCATCTTATCCACGTGACTTAGAAAGGGTCCATGTAGGAAACACTCCTTGACTCAAGGAATGATTCACCCAATAGGTCACCTTGTCAACCCTTCCATACCTAAACTTGGAAAATTGTATAAGGTATTTGAGCACTTGTTTAATTTGATAAGGTAGTTTTTGATGCACATGTTTAGGTGGCTCTTGTATTAAATGTGATTCTAGTTTCCATGATTCTTTGACTTGAGATCCTTGGAGGGCGCACTTGTCTATCTTTGTAGGACCTTGTTAATGGACGTTTTGGAGGAACAAGCCCATATTGGGCCTTAATTGAGGCATGAAGCCGACAGGTTGGATGCCAAGACCCACACCTTGGGACCAGCTGGACGATGGACGTTTCCTTTGGAGGCAAGAGAGGACACCTTGGACAATAACACAATAACACTTGACATCTTGTTTTGGGGCTACGACATGTTGTGGTTGATGGAAACATGGCACTTTTGGATGGGAGGACCTTGTTGACCACCTATTCAACTAGGGGATCAACTCCATGTACCATGAAGACATGCATCATCAGATGCTACCAAGTCAGAGACTTATTGGTTCTACGAGGCAGATTTGGCCTTCAACACATCTTTTTGTAAGGGAATTTTCGCTCCCTTGCATGGGATAATAATGTAATAGGTATGCATGGATCATAGTTAGGTAAGTTTCCTTAGGAATTCATCATTATAGGATTCCCTTTCACTGAGTGTTTTGTTTTCTCAGGTTATTAATTTGGCCTAACCAACATTATTAATTCCCCTTGAGTTTTTCACTCCCACAAATAATTCCTCCAAAGTGGTGAAAGGCATTCTAATGGTTTCGTCCTTAGGTAGCTAGTGTCTAGGAAAGTTTTAAATGACCATGTCATACATCTCTCAAAGTTTTGCGGAATTCTATCAAGTCTAGATAGTTTTGTTTTTTTAATTTATTAAAATTGCCTAAGTTGGGTAATTTTAATTAAAATTTGATAAAAAAAATGTAAAAATTAGGTCCTTGGGGTTTTTCTAGGGGTATTTGTACTCAAAAGAAATGGAATGAGACCCCCTACACCCTTGGACCAAGTTTCAGCTCAATTGGACAAGTTTTTCTAGGTGTTTGTCCATGAGGAGTCTTAGTCAGTCAAAAACATCAATTTAATTGCTAGTCATGACATAGTCAAAAAGTTATTTTTTATAAAATTGAGCTAAATGGTTATATTAAAGGTGGGAGATGATGCCTAAACCTTAGCCTATCCTATCCTAACCCATTTCCTAACCTTTTACACCCCCTGACACTTACACTCACTTCATATTATTTCCCCCCTTAGGGAAGTTGTGCCCCCCTCCTTGAGGAAACTATGCAAACTCAAAAATAAATTAAAAGTGGGCCCTCTCTCCCCTAGTACGCCCTCCTATGCCACACACCTCACCCATTGAATAAGAATTTTCCTCTCCAACTCATGCCATCTCATCAATGACCACTCAAATCCTAGAGTTGTGCCCCCATCCTTGAGATGCTCACTCTTGCTTGGGTTTTGACACTTGGCTTTCATCCAAGAGGGATAAATTTGACTTTACAAGTATAAATGAGTTCCCTCTCTCCCTCATTTCCTCACCAATTGTATTGCTACTATTACTCTACCCAATTTTCTCCTGACTCTCCTCATCTCTCCCATCTTTCTCTCATCCATTTTCTTGCTCTCACTTTTGGAGAGGAACTTGTTGCAAGTACTTGCAACAACTTCCTACTTGTTAATAAAGCTTTGGAGGACTAATGGTGTGTCAAAGAGTATTCTTGGTGCATCTATGATTTGAGGTGACATTGCTTGGTTGTTTTATTTGTTGAAGCATTCTTTAGATCTAGAGTAGAATTCCCAAGCAAAGTATTTTGCTTGGGTAGATTTCCAATAGTGTTATTGTGAATCTAAGTGAGTATAGTGTAGATTTGCAAAGTATTTTGTTTCTTCTAATCTATCTACTAACCATTTTCTCTTGTATTGTAGTTTCTTCACAAGTATTTGTAGGTTACTTCCAGGGTTTAAAAGGCTTGTTTCAAGTTGGAAACTTGCCTTCATAATCTATCTTGAGCCTCTTAAATTTCTGCAAGTTATTTATGTTCATTACATTCAGATTTTTGGGTTGTCTAACACTTAGAATAGGTCATCAAAATATTTTTATCTTGCTGAAATTTTTATGCAGAATATTTATGTGTAAAAATAGAAATTTTCTTTAACTTTGGTTGTCTTTTGCAGCATTTCAAGCTTTTGCTTGCTAGTTTTTGCATATTCTCGCCAATACAAGGGGAGGTGCTGCCCATTTTGGGCCACAAAACACTCAATAAGAGCCTCCTATCATTGGGTAACAATACCCTCTTCCTCCTCATCTTTTTCTAGAATTGTAAGCAAGTGCAAGGGAGTCCCTAAGAGGCTTGCATTTCGCATATTGTAATTTTCTGCGTTTTAATTAGTTAGTTTGTGCCTGCATCTTGGAGTGAGTTTGGCCAAGCCAACCCCCAAAATCGTAAGGCTAGGATAGTGTTTTATTTTCTGCAATTTTTCATTCATTTATTTTCCCCACTTGTCATTAGGACAAGGTTGAGAGGCTAGTTTTATTTAAGCATTTTATTTCAAGTTATTTCAATTCTCTTTGGCACAAAAAAGGAAGGCTTGCCTCCACCTTGTGTCATTGTATGTGGTTCTCTTAGTTTAGTTTATTTTTCAATCAATTTAATATTAACTTGTTTTCCTACACGTCGGAGTTTGCTTGGCCTATCCAACCCCCAAAATCTAAAGGCTAGTATTAATGGTTTTACTTCTTCATGTGTTGAATGGTTAAAATGATCTAGAAGTAGAAGTGATAATCCTAATACTAGTTTAGGCCCATGGAGGCATAGTAATATTATGGTTCTATATTTATCTTATTTTCATTGCAAGCTTCATTTAGCTCAAGTAATTGCATTCATTTATTTATCTTTACACAAGTACCTTTCCTTTTCTTGCAATATCATGGGCATGGCATAATTCATGGTTTAAGGCAAACATATCTTTTAACTTTTGCAAGTTAGTGTTCAAGTACTTCAGCGCTTCTTCAAGTTTTACATTTTGATTAAGTACTTTCCTTTGCTTGCAAGCTTTTTCGTTTTTTTTCAAGAACCTAAAACTTTGGCAAGCAACATCTTGCACCAAACACAAACTAACTTAATTTACCTTGGTTTCATAGGGCATAAATTAATTATACTTAATAGGGCACTCACCACTAACCCAAATTTTCCATCTAAACAAGGACTGTAAGGAAGCAACAGAAGTTGATAGGTCAGGGACGATCTCACGACACTCAACATCCTTTCTGGGAATACTTATTTCCTTGGGTTGACCTGTGGAGCTAGGGTGGGGCCTAGTTTGCCTCACTTCTTGAGAACCCAACAACTATTTGGTACAAGTGAGGGGAGTCTTGAGGTTTTCACTTAGTTAGGATTCACTCTCTAACTTAAGAACTTAATAATCCTTTAATCCACTTCAACCTTGGGACATTTACATTGGCACATACATTTTATGGTGGACACTTAGATCTTGCAATCTATTCACTTTCAATTTATTTTCATGCAAGTTTATTTCAATGTTATGGATGATTAACTAAGTGTTTTTTAGTTGCACCCTTGCCCTTGGAGGCCTTCTTTCAAGAATTTAATTTTCAGTTTAAGTGGTGTGTTGGTTAATTGGATTGCCCCCCTTGAATTTGCGCATCCTTTTAAGGCAACTTCATTGTTGGGTTTGTTTTATTTGTGTTTTCCATTGAAATAAGCCACATAGAGTTGTGCATCCTTTGGAGGCACTCTATTGTTGGGTATGCTGGCTGGATGTATTGGTGAATTCTTCCATTTGAAGCATCTTTATTTCCTACACAAGTCAAGTAACCAAGTTAGTGCTTCTCTCTCTTTGTTTATAGTTGTATCATTCATGCATCTTGTATCTAGTTGTATCTCTTAGATCTTCTTTAGTTGTAACTTTGTATCTAGTTGTTCTATCTTTGTATCTAATCTTGTAATATTGCATCTAGTTCTAATTGCAGTCTTTGTGAAGTGATTCTTTTGTAATCTTGTGTAATTCTTGTAAAATCTATCTCCATTTAACTTTAGTTGACCCCATGCCATACCTTAGGCACTATTATTTAGTTGTCTTAGGAAAGGGCTTGATTTTGCATTTGGATTGTTGCACATTGCATTGTTGCTTTTGCATATAGGCTAGATACCCCCCAAAACTTTAACCAATTGAAACCAACTCCTAGATTTAATATTTAATCTCACATAGTAACTAGTGTCTACCCCCCTTGGATTCCCTAGAATTAAGCCTAGATAGAAGAGGTTCAAGTTGAGGTGACAGTGGGATTTGAACCTAGGCATTGTGCCTCCAAGGACACACTAAGTGAGTTGGACTTAGCTCACGTTTTCAAGTGTGTATAAGGACGGAAACAAACCCCTTGCATTATGGAGGAGACACTTGGCTTAAGGACACATGGCCTTTGGAGGCCTAGCGCTTTCTCCTACAACCCCAACAACTTCACTAAAGTGCCAAATGTCACCCTTTAGGGAGATGGCGTCATGTTTTAGGGTTTCTTCATGTGCAAATTTAATTTAATTTTATAAAGGGGAAAAGTAAAGGAGGTCGGTCTCATTACTTTGTGGTTTACCCTAATTCTATGTGGAAAAATAAGTTTTAGGGGGTTTTTTATAAACAAGGTTCAAATTCATGTCATTTTGAACATAGCTCTCTCATATGAGAAAGACTACTTGGCTGAAATTTTCGCCCTCTTTGGGAAATTTGGACTATCTCTCTATTGTAAAACTATCTTTGGGTGTTTTCTCTTGGTTTATTGTGGAGCTAAGGTGTAACATGTATGTTGTTATTTAATTATAGAAAGAATATTTCTTATTTAAGTAATTATTGATAAATGAATAAAAGATGATTAAATTACCCTCATGACGGTTTACTTGAAATATCCCAAATACGACATATCTGGATATCTATTGTTGATCTAGTGCTCTGACTCTCGGATCTGATGCTCTAGGGGTTTCTAGATGCGTTTTAATTAATTGTTTAACATGCTTGGTGATTTTCTCATGTGTGTCATACAAATAATTTTTTGACATATGCATGAAGCATGCGAAGTAATGGATCAACACAATCTCAATAGCATGTATTATATGGAAAAACTAGGAAATACAACTAGGATGCAAAAAGAAGAGAAATAATCATGCAGTAAATACAAAATACACGTGAACAAAAGATATGGATAGATCTTCACAAGCACAGATAGATCGCCATAATGCAGTTCTAGAAACTCACGACAACTGCTGAAAAACTGGAAAACTCACCCTAGTGGCTATACTCAACAGATTCTCCTAGAAAATGCCAAAACTAAGCGCCCTGGTCCCTAGGAAACTCTTGATAACTGACAGATTGAAGATCTGACCCCTGAAGCTTTGACTATCATCCTTTGGGGGGTTGTGCACCTCCTAGGATCTATGAGTGTGCCCCAGAGATTCCATCGATGGAATCCAATGATATTTGTCTCAAAATGTGCACCCTGGCCTCCTATGTAATGGGTCGGAAGGGTTTGCTTTGATTTGATATGGAAAGCCTCTTGGAACCCCAAACGTCTCTCCTCGATAGTTTTGCACTTTCTTGTTGGATGAGGTACCCTAGTAGATTCCACCATTAGAATTTAATGTCTGGTGGCTCAAAAGAAGTGCCCTAGCTGATCCTCAACTAGGTCGGAAGGAATCAGTGAGATAATTCATGATCTCGTATAGCTACATAAAACCCTCTCTAACCCTTGTGCCCTCACTCGTTGAGTTGCGCAATCACTGCAATAGATCTGAATACTCCTGAACTAACACGGTGAAATACCTAGATGGTATCTCCAATAGGCTAGGGTGTGTCTTCATACACCAAAACCAATCAAGGTGGTGATTTCCTCCAGAAATCCACAAAACAACAAAGAGGTCAATTTCCTCCTCTGGAACTCTTCTCAACATCAAATCATAACATAATGAGGAATTAGGTCGAATTCCTCTTTTTATACCTTTCCTGTTCTAATTCTTTGTTGAAATCACTTAAGCTAGATGCTTTTCCTCCTAAGGTGAGTGATTAATTAATTAAGTCTCCCCCTCAACACATTTTTATTCTATTTCTTTGTTGACTTTAGCTTAAGTAACTTTTCCTATGTTTTTTGGCTTAATTTAACGTTTAGCCACTTATTCACTCTTATTTCTCCTTGTGTTCCCTGTTTGTGCCTAACTATAGTCTACGGGGACAAATAGACTACTAATTCACTCCATGTTGGCCTACTCTTGAGAACAGGACATCACAGTCCTCCCTTCCCGAGATTGTTTGTCCTCAAGCAATATCAATCCTGGGTGTTACAATATATGTTCTCCCTCCCATGTGGCATCCTCCACTAGAAGTCCCTTCCATCTAAATAAGCACTCCCTGATGACCCTGCTCCTCAATCTGCGCTCTCTATGCTCGAGCACCTCCTCTAGTACTAGCTCCAATTGACCCTCCTCATCCAAGGGTGGTAACTGCTCTGAAATGCTAATATGTTGTCCCACTGCCTTTTTAAGGAAAGAAATTCGAAATGGTTTTGAATATTGCTACCCTCTTGTAGCTCTAACTCATATGCCACCTTGCCTACTCTCCTAATGACTCTATACAGTCCATAAAATCTCAGCTTAAGTTTTTTTGCCTCATTCCTTTTCAAGGAGGATTGTCCGTATGGCTGTAAACGCAGAAAAAACATGTCCCCTACCATGCCAACTTTGTTGAATTTCTTGAGTGGTATGGCTTGGAAGAGGAATATGAAATGACAAAGTCAGTCTTAATGTCACTGAATGGGAAACAAAGAAAATATATTAAGCACATTAGCCCAAAGGGTTTTACCATCTTTGTCCACACATTTCTCAATCATTTTGGACCATAATCCCAACAAGTGGAAGACACCATTTGGGACCTTGAGGATTGTTTCCGGGAGAGGTCCTATCCATTAGATGCAATTGATGAGTTGATGGTGTTTTCATTTCGAGAAGATATCCATCAAGAGGAAGAAAATTGTGACGAACCACAAACTCTTGACGAATTTTCGTTGACCCAAGACAAATACTCTATGAACAAGGAATTTTCCTTTGATCCTTTCCACCATTTGTTGAGGATCAAGCCCCTCATGATGAAAATACCTTGGAGAAACAGGATTATGAAGGAACTTGCTAAGAAGAAAATGAGGTTCCCTAAAAAGAGACAATATGTCAACACCTCAAATAAAGGTGTTCCACTTTATTCATCCCTTGTTTATGAAAAAATGGCTAGCCCCATCATGGAGGATTTTTCAAGTAAGGTCGAACAACATGTTGACGATGACATTCTTGGATACTAAGTAATCGATGAACTACCCTTTTCAAATGAAGGAAACTGCCAAAAGGATATCGACGAAGTTTCTCTTGCAGAAGATCTGAATGAGACATTGTCCTCTACTGTCCCTTTCGAAGAATATGAAGTTATCCAGTCTTGTGAAGAAGTAATTGACTTCTATGACAAAGATGAAATCATGGAACAAACCCCATATACAATTAATGATCACATTCACAATTTCATACAGATTGGGAGATATAGATGGGATTTGGGTTGTTTCATTTTTTATAGATATCCTATCTATGACATTGAAGGCACATATCGTATAAAGGATACAAAAAGCATTTCTTCAGAGGATTTATTTTTTCATCCAAATAGTCCATATATGTACCAACCCGATGATATGATCATAGATTTGTTCCATCCATTCGAGGATGACCTGACACATTGTTTTCAGGATGATTTTCAACCACCATACTCATATTTTTATAGACATCAGGTTGTGGCCCTCCCAAAGCAATTTGAGGTCCATACCACCAACATAAGTACTTGCATGTTCAGACTTTGGGCAGGGATTTCCAAAGAAAGAAGAGACGTTTCATGAGTTCGACAAAGGATTTTTTACCTAAGGATGTGCCTTACCTCGTTTCCTCTTGTTTGGGAAGTCATAGGGTTTTATTTGGATCTCTTGTCCTTTCTCAGCCTTTAGGGAAAAGTGATCTTCTAAGTAAAGATGAAGACAATACGTCGTCTATGTATAATAGCCCCCTTCAGAGATGGATTGATCAGTCTTGTGGATACACTTTCAGGCGGGATGATAGGGATGGTGGTTTCTCTTTCCAACAGGATTTCCTCCCTCCCACCCATATTCATGAGTTTTATTTCATTATCGATTATATATATTTATACTCATGATTATTATGTGTCTTTGTTGTATTACATGATTAAGCACAGGGGGAGATACTTTGATGAGATGATCAAATGGTTACACTAGTTGTATGACATCACTTGACATCATCGAACACGTGATCTTCAGGGCCCCAAGGCCCCAAGTAAGTAGGTAAGTCATTTTGATTCCCTGCATTTGCATCTTGATTGCTCATACTAGTTTAATTGCATCTCACTTTCATTTTTCTCTACTTGCATATTGATTTCATGCTTAGCTTATAATTTTTTTTTTAAAATGTCAAAATTTTCTTTTTCTAGCTTAGTTGGTTTTGATTATAATCATATGAGAACAAAGATGAGTAGGCCATCCTACAATTGACAATTTGATGTTTCCTTCCAGGGACAGGTCTACCAGGTGATGTTGTGGTTCCCATGCACTCTACAGCGAGCACATGTCGCCAACTAAGAGCCAGATGTTATCCCCATTTTGTGGATAACTAAGGAGATGATGTCTTGAGGCCCTCAGGTTGTAGATATGGAGTGTTGAGTGACTACATGACCAACAGTCCCCTTTGCACAAATGGAAAACCCACTCACCACCACAGATGGTCACAGGTTTACAGATGGCATCCACCACACCGGTTGGCTTCCGGAAGGCAGTGGGCCTTGCTCCATGAGGTACAAGTCAGTATTATGGTGAGCATCATTTAAATATCTAAGCCATTTGATTACAGTGTATCTTAGATTTCTCTACATTTCATGATATGTGATTGGACATTATGCATTTTTCCCTGCTTCACCTTGGTGGTTGACATTGTGCCCTAGTAAGTGGTATTCTTTGGGAATGGGTTTCCTATTGGGCAATCCCTAAATGAGCCATCATACTATTCCTGACCATGCTTCCCATTTTCCATCATTATCCCCTTTTTTTCCTTATCTCTTGGTATTTTAGGGTGTATTGATCCAAGAAGGGGTTGCCCCTCATTTTGTGGGAATAAGGGGCTAAAGGCCCAAAGGGGTTGGTGTTAGGTAAAAGATAAAATATTTATATAAACCTTCCATATTATTCTCCTAGGGATCACCCAAGAAAGCAATGAAACACTTATCTTTGAATAAAAGGGGACCCACAATATAATAAAAAAATCTTAAAAGGTAAGTTGTAGGATAGGAGGTCTCATCACGAGCGAACCTCTCATGTCCATGGATATATAGTGGTATGAGATTGTCATCATCTGGTCACCAAACCAAGGCAATGACTCTCGGTTGCATGGCTAAGAGAAAGGGGATCTCATCACGAGCCAACCTTCTCATTTCCATTAGGTATTTGTGGGTGACATTGCCACCACCTGGTCACCACACTAGGGAAGTGACCTTCAATATCTCCCAATGCTATTATGAAAGAAAATATAAAGAAATAAATATAAAATGCAAATGATGGGCTTGGAAAAAGTTCATTGTGGACGAAGGTACCACACACCCTCTACAAAGGCACCCATGAATGAGACATTATGATCCCTAGTATGTCTTGAGCCCTATTCCCATTGAGTCTTGACCCCATCCACCTCATACACTTTACATGGATTAGAGAGGGACCTCTTGGAAGCTCTCCTCGACCTAGGGAAAGACCTAACCAATAGGACACCTCATCAACCCTCCCATACTTAAGCTTGACAAGTCACATAGTGTCTTCGAGTTGTTAATTGTTTGATATGGTGATCTTTGATGCACATGTTTGGATGTCTTATTTATTGATTGGATTAACTTATCATGATGTTATGACTTGATATCCTTGGAGGGCATGTTCATTTGTCTTTGCAGGACCTAGCTAGTGGACATTTTTGGGAGAACAAGCCTAGCTTGGGCTTCCATGGGGCTACAAGCCCACAGGTTGGATTCCATGGGACCCTATGTCAAATGAGAGATATCAAACTTGGAAGGCATCAAATATGACTTGGACAACATAGCCTAGCCCCCACATGCCAAACGTTTTTCCTAGGAGAGGAAGAACGTCACTTCTAGAGACATGACGTCACCTAGGTGGGTTAGGGCTTGGTGGTGAGGTGCCACTCATTTACACATAGACATTTGAGGAGGAGAAGGGTCTTCACCATGTATAAGTGCCTATATGCTTGACACATGGCCTTTGAAGGCCCATCCACACTTCTCCAACACCAACGAATTCCTCAAAGTGGCAAAACGTCCCCTAAAGGGGTGGTGTCCTCCTAAATTAGGGTTTAATTTGTGAAAAAGATGAAATTTTAAGTGAACTATTTAATATTATTTTGTGAAGGGGGAAAGATTAGGGTTGTTGACCCCTAATCTTGTATTTTACTCCTTAATTTGTGGGCAAGCTATGTTAGCTAAATTTTGTATAAATAGAGATCATAAGATCTCATTTTAAACATAACTCCCCCTCTTGTGAGAGGCTTGGGTCTGAAATATTTGGCCCTATTGGCTCTTATATCTCTTGTTCCCCCTTGCATGGCTATACTTTTGAATGGTTAATGGAAGAAGTGATTCACTAGCCTTGGAAGTTTATTTTCTAACTCTTGTGATGGATTGTCTTGGAATTTCTCTTGATCTTGGTATGGTTTTTACTCTCTTGCTATAATTTTTCAAGTTCAAGTATTATTATGATAGGATATAGGTGGGAAGTATAAGGGAATACACCTGCACCATAGTCTTCATCATTTTTGCTTCATCTCATTGATTATACAAGGGTTTTCTAAGAGAAGTATAAGGGCATAGATCCTCTTACCTTAAACCCAAGCCTAGAGAAACTTGCCTTAGGAAGTAAAAGGGATTACACCCACAAGGAGGTAGCTTCTCTAAGAACCTTTTGAATCCATTAACCCAATATTAAAATCACTAGTCATACTCTTTTTTGCATTGGAGATATAACATCAGTGCCTTGGGAAACACAATTTTTTACCTTTTGAAAGTTTTCTTGTTTGAGGTTGATTTGACTCATCGAGAGGAGTCTTTCCCCACTAGGGCATGCCCTATATACCAACACTTCAATTTATGTTACATACTTTAACCTACAGCCATTAGGGATATATAATCCTAGCTACTAACACTCTCATAATTCCTAAACTAACCCTAGACTAGCTCTCTAACTTTGCTCATTTAATCTATTAACTAGGGTGCATCTTTTGAGCTAGTTCTTGGAAACTTTTCATGGTTGATTTTTCTACGCTTGCCACTGAATTATACATCCATACAGATGCAATTTTCGGCAGAAAACACATGTTTACAACAACCATCTTATCTAGCTTCTTAAGTGCCAATTTTCAGCCTATATTCATTGCTAAGTTTGATGTTGATTTACTCAACTAGTCTAGATATTTATATGTTGATTTTAGATGTTTTATTTGATAATATAAGCTGATATTTACTGATGAAAAATAGGGACAACAAGATTAACTTGTTGATCTGACTAGCATCCATCATTGCAAAGTGTGTTCTCTTGTGTCTCGGGCAGGTGCAATCATCCGAAGAAGTACTATACATGAGGAACAACCATTTATTAACTTACGAGGCATCTCTCCCTAACTTTATTTCCATTTAGACTTGACCTCTAGGGGATTCATTTCCACTTCCCTCCATCTCCATCTCAATCCCCCTAGGGTCACTGGGATCACCTCCCTAGAGTGACCTAGTCACCCTTGAAGTGCGAGACCTACATCGAGGTGACATTGGGTGTAGGATTCCCAAGATGTAGCACTTGTTCTTGTTAAAAATAATTAAAAAGTACCTAGGAAAGTGTTTCTCACCACCTAGGTGCCTAAGGGGTGAGAAAATTCCTAAAGTGGACCCTAGTCATTTAATTTATGAGATGTAAATTAAAAGTGAATTTTTGAACTTAGGGAAAGTGGGTGACTTAAGTGATTTAATCTCCACCATTCATCTC